>JAQGBY010001424.1:0-29498 GCA_034698785.1 Mycogona germanica | reverse complement strand
TAAGGGGAAGTGTATAAGGGGTTTTTCCTCTTTGGCGGAACTCTCACGCATGTCAATGGAGCCGAATGCGATGGTGCTACCAAATAGAAGAGAAAAAAGTAATCTTGGGAGGCCATCTCTCGGTGTTGCATGGAAGCTCGTCCGCACCACAGATAGCTATCTCGCATCTGCCGCTGCCGGATGCTTTGTCGGACGGCCGTCGACGGGACGCCCCCTTTGCCTAGCCCTTGGCCCCCGCTAGCATCAAACTCTATCCGTGCTGCGCGTTATGGAGCGGTGACTCCTTGGATTTGGGGAGGTTTGGTGGATGGCCCGGGAGGGGAGGGCTGGATTGCGCGGACGGGAAATCGAATTTTGTCTCACACACATACACACACACACTCGCACTTAACAAAACGTCAAAAAGGGCGGGAGGGTTTGGGGATTAGAATTTAGAAGGGGGGGGGGCTAGGAATAGGCGAGTGAGACACAGAAGAGGGTTTGACCCCGCCAGGTACAGTTCGAATCTGTGCTATGAATGACCTCTTTATTGCTCTTGACGCTGTTTAATCGTGGTCCTTCTTTTCAGTCCCGGATTTTCTGTATCCCTCGTGGTGATTAGGCACTATGGCGAGGGGCACATTTTTACCAGTACCCCGGGATCTACTAATCGAGAGCCCGCGCCGGGAGTCGAACCCGTGACCGCCGAGCAACAGTCAGTCGCAATACCGACGGGACTACGACGAGTCGTACTTGGTCAAATGTTTTCCATCTGTTCGTTTAGATGACATAACTGGCGTTAAAGTTTGTTTGGATTTTTGTAACTCGTACAAAGATTAAGATATTTCGATCAGTGTCCCCATCATTAATGTACTTAAATGGATTTTAAACTAGAACCGATGTCCTGGGTCAAGCTCGCTGCCAACTACTGACGTCGCGTCGGTCGTGTATGATTGTGGTGGAGGGCAGGTGATAGGCGAGGTCGCCTGGGCGAATCCCCTCAGGCTCCTGCGTGCAATTGAAAATAAGAGTGGGTAAGGTGGGAGGGATATTAGATGTTGTGTTGTGATGATATATGTGAGTGGTATGTGACGGTGCGTGGAGACGTGTCCGGGCGTCGTTCACTTCTCTTTTCTTCTGGCTCAGTATGCGTGGACGTCGAGGTGTTCCCAGTTTCAACGCTAGATTTGCGTCGAAGAATCGGAATCAAAACCGAAGTCTTTATGGTGGTGGACGCGCTGGAGCGACCTCAACGGGAGGAGGAGGAGGAGGGGCCTGCGGTTTCAGTGTAAGACAGGGTGACCACTTTAAGCGCGCCCTTCTCGGTCCACCTCGTGGTCTCTTCTGCTTGTGTATGGTCCCAGTCTGGTTTGTTGTGCGAGGTTGAAGGGTCTCTTTTATCACCTTTTGTAAACGCCTTTCGATTGTGGGGCAAACTTTTTATGGGCTTGGATGCTTGAGCGGTTGCGCGCAAAATGATCTAGCTTTCACCCACCGTCCCCGTCCTCGTCCGACCTGACGAAATTGAGTTGGGCAGGACCCGGCCTGGGCCAGTCACGGACGTGGAACCCAACTGCTTTCGACTGTTTGTCCTTGAAAGTTGTCACCAATTTGGTCAAATTTCAGAGGTGTCGAGAGGTAGCGCATTCGCCTCAAAATCCCGTGATCTCAGTTTCGATTCGGACCGACACCTTCGGAATTTTTCGGGCGAGGCAAATTTCTTCACACGCCTTCTTTCGGAGTGGAAGTAAAATCATGAGCCGTACCTGTACGATATCTAGACGTTAAAGATCCCTGATATCGGGGACTCTGGATGTGCCCAGCTCCTAACAGAAGTAGAAGAAGGGGCCACACTAAAATGGTGAACGAGCTTCAATGTACATCTGCGTCATATTTTATTTCCCTGGAGTGTGGTAGAAAGTGGAATGACCTGGCTGAGCCTCAAATCCAGGGCCTTGTAAAATTACAATATGTACCCATAAGCAGCCCCTATGGCAAGGGTCAAACGACTAGTTAAGGACAAAGGTGTGGTTGTCCTATCCTAACAGGCTCCTGACTTGACTCATTAAGGCTATTCCACTGTCGACACACTCTGGAGAAATAGGAGTTGAAGTACGTGTCGCATCTATAATAATAAAAAAGAAAATCCAAAATAAATCCATTCTGTTCCCAACTGGTCTTTTGACCCGAGCCATAGTAGCCAGCCACTCTGGGGGGGGGGCTTCTTTCGGGTTAAATTTGTAATTGTGATTTCCGGAGCAGCCTAGGTTAGGCAAAATTTCCAGGGTTTTAACATGAGCAATCACCGGTGAACTTCCATATCAAACAATTTTTTTGTCAAATTTCAAAGGTGATTACGAATCAGTAATTCATTCGTCAATGTGTTTTACCTATATGATCGTTTCTCAGACAATTTAAAGTTCTGATCAATTTAGGAAGAAGAACGTCTGGATTATGTTCAGGTTATCAGTTATCGCCAACTCTTGTTCGTCTGTTTTCGCCCGGTCTGTCCCGGGCACAACCCCCATTTTTATTGAATTTAATTTCTGATCAACTGTCATTCATTGTCCAGTTGGCGAGATTGTCGTATGGTGAAAAAAATAGTCCAGTTTGGTAGTTAGCATGACATTAAAAAGATGAAACAAAAATGGGGGTTGTGCCCGGGACAGACCGGACGAAAAAGACGAACGAGAATTGGCGATAACTCTTCTAATATAATAATAGTAAACTATTATTTAAAACGAAAAAATTAAACTAGAAAACCGTGGGAACTGACGCTACCGATAAGGGACATGGCTGCCTCTGCCTGCATGTAACTATTGTTAAAGGTAGCATTACGTTTACTTCGATCAAGGTAGGAAAATGTCATTGTTTTTTCGTTTCTGTTGCTCTTTTGTCTATTATTTTGCATGTACTTTGGGTGATACGAGTCGCTTTGAGTGAAGCAAATCCACGCTCCAGTCGTTCAGGCGAAGAATCCAGTGTGGTGTTGATTGTAGTGGCGTGTGGCGCTTAACGTTTTCGATACACACCTGATGTGGTCCGATGGTGGAGATCCGATCAACTGTCCCATTTACGATCGCAACTCTACACTATACCTGCTGGCGATTGTGGCTCAGACTATTGTTTGGCCAATTGGAAAAGCCTAGTTCTTGTCTGATAAAGTGTTGTCGTCTCCTCGTTCCTCTCTATCTATGTATCGAGTGTATTATGCGCGGGCTGGCCATCGTTTGCTCAATTAACAGCTCGTTTTACGTCGGCCCCTCACTCTCTCTCTGTCTCGCGCGCGCGCCAGGCTCTTCCGATGCGAGGCCCGGGCGCAATAATTGGTGGGGCCCCCCGTTGGGCCCCCCGCCGGGCCCTCCGCCCAAGATGAAAGGCGAGCGGCCGACACCGATGTGGTCGTGCCCCGATCGCCTCGATCAATCGGTCGCCGAGCACGATTCCCATCTCACTTCGCGTGCCGAGATCTGGCCAACCGATTACCTGTATATCTGGCCGCATCTCGGCTTCGATTTTCACTCTTGATCGTATGGCCGCTTTTTTTCTTCTTCTTCGTCTACTTCCTCCTCCTCCTCCTCCTCCCTAACTTCTCGCGCTCCAAAGTCTTTTTTCCTCGGCACAATTGAGTCGCTCTCGCCCCCGTCGATGCTCGCCGGGGTGCTGCGTGCTTTCGCTTCTACCGTGCGCATGCCTGGCCTCGGTGGCCAACTTGCCTGTCCATGGTGTCGGGATTTTTTTCCCAAATTTGAACTTCCTTCTTAGCCGAGCACATCTTGCCCAATACTATAAACATGGTGAGAATTTCGAGGGCTTTCACATCGAAACATGTAAGGTATCGTCATGTTGTGGCTCGATTGTTTGGCGACTGGCGACAACACATCCAGTTTCTTCCTTCAGCAGTTGGGCAATTAGTATCGACTACAGTGACGCGTGATCTAGCAGCTCCTGTCCACCAACCTTCACTCTTGATTCGGGCAAAAGCCAATCGTAATTACTAGATTAGTAATATTATAGATGGAAAATTGAAAATGTCCCGACTTTTTAAAATATTTATGTTTTCAAATAGTTGTTATTGAAGTATTTGGGCCGACAACACCGGTACATATTTCTTATTGGTGTGTGGAATGTGGTGTCGTATACGCGGGGGGCGCTCGAAAAGACGTTCGGAGAAATCGACAAAAGCGTTTTCTTAGCAATTCAATTTCAGTCGAATCCTGTAAACGTTGCGCGCCGCTCAACAACAAGTCAGCCCTGAACGTGTGTTCGTTACTCGCGAGACGAAAGGGACCTCCCGCAGCTCCACTATCAAACGAAATAAATAGAATAATAGTGAATGCAGCTATCCAGTAGGTGGTATGAGAGTGCGCCATGAATTTTGAATGTTTTTTTAAACATGTCCTCCTCCTCCTCCTCGTTCTCCTCCTTCCCCCTGTATTCAACTTTGTTCGACCCACATTTCTTGGCCATCCGTGATGTGCATCCATCTATCGACTACTACTATATCGACCATACATAAACATGTAGTAGAAGAGAGAGAGGAAGTTAGAGCAGTGAATTCGGCGATGTGGCTATTTTAATTTTCAAAGTCACTCAGCAGACGCCGGGCGTGCGTGTGCAGCAAGGTGGCCATCACCTACCACCACCCACCACCATCATCTCCGTTCCATTGAGGAGCCATTGAGGAACCATTGAGGAGGCTGTTAGTGGCAGTGAAAGGTGTCGTGCGGTGCCATCAGGTTGGCTGAGAGATGCTTTAGAGACCGATGTCAAACAGCCTCAGAGTCCACTTTCTGCGCCTCACACATTTCTCAATTGGTGGTTCTTTCTTTTCACCATTCTTTTGTGTCTTACCAATTTTGGCAAAAGTGGCCCGACAGATTTAATCTCTTCAATAGAAAATCTGATAAATCCAACTAAAACATGACGATCTTGTCTGTTGTTAAATACGCCACTTTCTCAACGGACTTTTAAACATGAACTACAAAAGTGATTAATTCTACCTGAGAGCTCTGTACTCTGTTACTTTTCCGATTAATGTTTGTTTTCCCAATTTCTTGCCGTTATTCCACGAAATAAAGAATGCCTCGATACTGTAGAAGTAAGTCGATGTATGTAATTTGTTCAACATTTTTTTAATACGCTGGGAAAAAAAGTACTAACCATCTGACTTGAATGTTCTGTTAGGGTATTTCGAGAAGCAGCGATAAATCTAATAACAATGTTGACCGGACTACGATAGCCTAGTCAACAA
This sequence comes from Mycogona germanica, assembly GCA_034698785.1. Classification (NCBI taxonomy): domain Eukaryota; kingdom Metazoa; phylum Arthropoda; class Diplopoda; order Chordeumatida; family Chordeumatidae; genus Mycogona; species Mycogona germanica. The sequence continues at coordinate 24,265 of JAQGBY010001424.1, read as the reverse complement.
ACACTCAGTTGGAGAAAACCATTTCTTTCTCGTTGAGAAGTCAAGTTAAATTGGCAGAATGGTTTCGTTCACAAAATTACAAAATGAACGACAACAAGGAGTTCGAAGGGGGGATGGTCGAGGGGACTATTCAGCTGCTGGGACAGGCTGGATGAGGAGGAGGAGGAGGAGTAGAGGAGTAGAGGAATGATGTGTGTGGGGTGTGAGGCTCGTTCACCGAATGCCTGGGCACCGAAGGTGGTGGTGATGACGCGTTGGACGGAGGCGGGGAGGGGTGATAGATCACACGGACTCTGGCTGCTCATAATTTAATTTGGCGAATAATAATAGCCGGCATCGAGTTCAATTATTTACCGGTGTGCTATGTTGTGAGTGTACGCAGTCGGGCGAGAGAGAGAGAGACGAGTGCCGGGCAGGCGGGACTACTCTTGCCCCCTCCTGTGCCAGTACCCTGTACTGCTTGGCCATCCGCTCCTCACTCGCTCTCTTTTCTCTTGTGCCGGCCGCGTTCAATGCAAATGTATGGAAAACGGATAAATAGCTTTCTCTCGCTCTCTCCATCTCTCGAGCCTCTTCGTGAGCGCCGCGTGTGTTTGGCTTTTGGGGGGCCGCCCGTCGACAATTGGGAGGGGTGACGGAGGGGGTCCGAGGAGGAGGCCCGGGGTCCCCCGCCGTGTTCTTGTTGCTTCATTTGGCGCATTATGATTCGCGCCAACGGTCGGCCATAAACGCCTCGGCATATACACAGAACCTCAGTAATGAAAGCGCGGGGAAGAGGGGAGGAGAATGGACACGGATCACGCCTCCTGCTCACCACCACCACCACCACCGTACTGTCCACCCCCTCACACCTAGATGGGGATGAGGGGGGGGGGGAGCGCTTCTTACTGGAACACCTCTTGTCACAGGCACGACAGTGAAACGTTAACTGGCAGTTTGTTGGGGGATGCTCGAGTTTACGTGATGAATTCCATTTGGTCACCTATTGATATGGAACTCAATTTTCAGGCGAGTCAATTCCAAAATTGATGAGGTTAGTTCGTTTCAAGTCGATTTTTGCAATCGTACTGGAGGCGAATCATCCGCAATTTTGGTACACTGATTTGTAGATCTAAATTTTTTCACTTACTTTTATTTCAGACATTTTTCAAGTTAATCCAAGTTTTCTTTCGTTGCTGATCTTGTTGAAAGAAACGAAAAGTGAAGTTTCAATTAGAATTGGCGTATGTACTGAGAGCAAAATCGCTATTCAGTTGAGATAAATTAAAAATGAGCAAATTCCTGAAAATCTATTAAATAGTTCCATGTTTCTTGACTACGTTTTCAAAAGATCATACAGAGGGAATGGGAATTGGGAGGGGTGGGAGTGTTTCACTCGAGGCGACCCCGGTCATCATCGTTATTATTGCCTCCATTTCGTCTCAATGGCAAATCGACTTTTAAAGAGCGATCCGTTTGAACGTAGCGGTGGAGAGGGGGGGGGGGGGGAATGGGCAAAGATTTCTCCTTATCCGCTATTGGCCCCCCCTTTTTACTCCCCCCCCCACACCAATACAGGTATAATGGAGGCGCGACAAAAGGATGTCTCCGAACGAGCCTCTGCCCCATTTCTCTTCTCTCACCCTGGACCCCTTGACACCCCCTAGGTATATTGAGGACGCCTCAGTCGATTTGTGATGAATACTTTACAGTCGAGTGCTCTCCAACGGAACAATTGCGACTGCTGAGTGAGGAAAACTAAAACTGGTTGTGTTAACTGTTTTTTTCCGCCCGTCACGTTAAATGCTTCTCGGAAATTGTTGTCCTCCCGTGTCATGATGGCCACCACCACCACTCGGCCTCGCAACTTTTGAATCTGACATTTCCCCAAAACTCGTTTCCACACGGATTATCGATAGATTTACATGCGAAACATTTACTTCGATACAAGTACATGCGGTGCTTCAATTTGAATACCAGATATTTTTCTTGTTATGTTTTTTCGAGATACCCGGTCAAATGTTTTCTCCAAATTCTGGTTACCGTACTTCCGTTCTCGATCTTTTTGTGCGCTCTTTCAAATTGATGTTTGAACAGGATACCATTTCCTAGATTCTTCTCTTATATGTGTATGCAGGTATAAATACTTTTTCACCTTCTCCAAATTGTACAATTGTTCAGGAATAACGCGAGTCTCGCTCAGTAAACCACTGCGAGATATGAAAAAGGGGGCACCGAGCCGTGCAAAGAGACACGCAGTACAGTGACCCGATCCAGCGACATGTGAATTTGGAAAAGATTTCGGCTTAGCTGCACGCCCTCAACGTGTCTTCTCATCGGATTCATTAATCGTACAGTTCCCTCTAGGAGACGACACTCGGTGGCATTTGGGATGGTGGCCCGTAGTCGTTTTGCGGTTGCCCACACCAGGCACCAGTCGTTAGCCGAGGGGGTTGGGGGTTGGAGTGAGATGGTTCTTTGTTCTTAATTTACTTCGCTGACTCGACAAAAGAAGCGAATATAATAAATAGAAAAAATAATGGGGCGAGGGAACCACGAAGCGTTTTCTTCTTCCACCGATTAATTATCAATTGTCGATGATGGCTTACTCAGCGCCTCTGGCCAAACCGTCTCGAGCTCGTTAGTCGCCATTCCATTTGTCAGCGTGACGAGGTACCATCGCTGATGTTGATCCATCCGATCACCATTGTGCTCTTTTATATCTCGAGTACAACTGTGCATTGCACATCTCATCTCGTTGCAGTATCTCTGTCCTTGATTGTTGCGCAATGAGACACCACTGTCTGCGGCCGAAATGTTAACCGAAATGAAGTCCGAAACTTGGTTTTAATTATTGTGACTGTGACCCGTCCGTGGGTGGCTTGTCTGCTGATTGATGTGAGATGCGCCTAGTTTTCAAACACCTTTCTCCTTTTGCTGAGACTAGAGACACGCGCAGGTCTTTGCTGCTGCCGAGTCTAATCGCAATCTGGTCATCACGCCGCGGCCAATCGATTATGCGTTTTTCATCGTTCATAAAGAGTCGATTGCATATAGATAATAGATTGCGGCAATCGCCACCCTCGCTCGCTCTCTACTCATGGCCGCCGGAGTTTGTAACAACAACAATAACAACTGAGAGGGATTACCTGTTGACAGGCGACGACCCCGACGCGGCTAAGGGCTAAAGAGATGCATCCCCCGTGTTGAGCCGACAGCCTTTTTGGCCAATTCTTTCCTATGTATATAGTATCGCTCGTATGAATAGGATGGATTAGATCCATGTACTTGTGTGTGTACAAGTACATGAATCTTAACTACACGAAGTCTCGATTCATTGTGTACCGGACGGATGCTGACGTCATCTTTACGAGGGTCGAATCCGACCTTCGAAGAGATGACGTCAAACCATATGTAGAGATGCTTATTTTTTTATTTGGACCTTTTTGACCAGGGGAGAAGTCTCCGCCTTAAAAGCCCCTCTCGTCGCTAATAGTAAAATATTATTATAAAAAGATGAGTCCGCCACTCGTGTTCCTCTCTCATGCTCGGTGCTGTCCCGATTTCACCCTTTCTCGGTTAATAAACCCCTGTTTATTACGTTACTTTGTTGTCGAGTTTCTGATTACGGTCCAGTAATCGCCTCCATTTATCTCGTGATTAATCCATCGGCTTCTACCTCTTTTTCGATAAATTAATTTTTTTTGCGAAGGCGTTTCTAAAGCTTTATTTCATTAGATAACAGAATCACGTCTGATTTGATAATTGGACGCGATGCGAGTGAGGCTCGATGTCCCCGTTGCGGTCGCTCACGGTCGGCATTTGCATTTCACAAGTGTGTGTAAGGGTTGAATTGGGGGGAGTGGACGGGATAGCGTGTGAGGGAGGGAGAGCGATTCGGGATGCATTTTATGGATGGGAATTAAGTTGCCGGGGGAGGGGGTGTGTTGCTGCTGCGTCTCCGGCCGAACGTCGGCCGCCCATCATGTGCACGAGCTGGGCGCATAACCCCACCCTCATTCTCTCTCTCGGGGGACGGGGCCGGAGGGCGGGAGGGTCCAATGCCATTGCTTACTCTTACAATGACTGCGGCGTGCGCGCACGAAGGGGGCCAAGCGTGGCCCCCCCAGTTAAATTAATTATCAGCTTAATTGTGCGCCATTCAGTACGGTCAGCGGGTGGAGACAGCGATTGTTGGGGGGGGGACGTCATGCCCGCCGCCATTATGCCGCCAATAGGTGTGTGTGTGTGCTGTATGCATCGCCTACACACCTGTATAGGCAGCACTTACTACTTGCGTGCGTGGTGTGAGCCGGCAGCCCTTAGCCCTACCACCGTGCTCACCACAATAACAACAAGACTAACTGGGGAAGGAGATTGTTTGGGGGGACGAGTCTTCTAGTTGTATTTGGGGGTGGGTCGGTGGTGGTGGTGCCTGACTGTGCCACCGCCATCATCTCTGGTGGTTTGCCATTTGGATTTCCATTTTGCAGCGATCGACGCAATCTGATTTCTCGCGCATATGAAAGCGCGAGGCTCACTGAATTAGTTCTATATTTTCAGGTGCGTCTGCTTGTGGTGGTTACGCCGAACTCCATTGATTGCGTGACGATGACTGGCCATTTGTTTGAAGGTGTTCGCCGAAAGCGCCGCCACCGTCAGCCAACTCTCGAATATCGACGGCATCGGTGAAATGGTACGCGGCCGTTCTGCTGAGCGCCACATGTATCAGATAGAAGGCGATCGCGCGGCGGGACCATTGGAACGGAACCAACTGCCGCTAAACGAGTAATATTGGTGGCGGCGATGGAACCAACTGATATTGAAATTTAATATGATCGATAGATTAATAAGACATCTGCTATCGAAATTGGAGTTTAATACTCGGGCCGACAGCGGTTTTATTGACAGGATGATCGCAACAATAAATTTAAATTTCGCTTACATTTCCGTTTAAAATACATCTAGAATAAATGCTCGTAGAATAGTATACCGTAATACACGTATGTTGGTCATCCACAGAGTCCTGAGAAATTTGTAACTTGAATAATTGTTTATTTGTAAAATTGAAAATTGTCACCGAGTCATTTGTAAAATATCACTGATAGCTCAGCGCTCTAAATGTTCAGGCATGGTATTTTAGACGCTATTTTTTATTTCTTTCTTAACTTTTAAGGGGGAAGGAAGGGGGTAGGTGGAAAGCTACCAGTGTTTCCGCCGCCTCAAAGCCCCGATCACGATTTCTACTTTTCACATATCCGGTCGTGCACTGTCCATTCATTCGCGGAGAGCGAACGTTGCCTTCCACGATCGCGGGCCTCGTGCACAAAAGATCTAGTCTGACGTTAGTCTGACGCAACATCAATCTGATATGAAGCGTCTACTACTAATAACACACCAACAAATAATGTGCTCATTCATTAGTATACTAGTCTTGGGTGGGAAATCACTCTTATTAATCCACGCCCAATTACTCCAATTGTGCTGGGAAGGGATGAGATTCGGTAGAGCTACATTGTAACATGAGTTTGATCAGCTCGTTGTGTAGCTAGCATTCGTTTCGCGGAAATGTTTTAATTTTGAACCATTTCCATTGTCCATTGTGTGACACCACGTCAAGTATAGGTGTGACCAGTCAAGTGGCCCGCATGACTGTCCGGGTTGCGTCGCTTCAACTCGCTTATCGACTGAGGTACATCGTTACACTTGACAGTTCACACCTACTCGCTTATCAGTCGGTCTCGGCTCAGTCTGCGTTTCCATTACCCCTAGCCGTACAGTGTATTACAGGTGTATGGTTCAACCCAATTCAGGTGTTTAAAGAAAATCATCAAGTCGAATTTTGTGCCTTGTTGTCCGCCCCGCCATTATACAACTCCTGAGCCGTGCTCATCATTTATCTACGAGGTTAGTTTACAGTCTCGCCTCTCTTTTCCCTACACCCCTCTCACCCCCACCCCTTTTCCAGCATGTACGCTAGGAAACCTTCGAGCCCGATGATTTAAACAGTAAGATCCGTTTGGTTAAGTCAATCGTTCACGATAATCCCTCAGCATTTTTTTTTCAGACTTACAGGTGTGCGCGTCTTAAACGTCGCCATTATTTAGAAAAAGCTCGGCGAAGTGTTTCGTATAATCACGAACGCTGAACCAGTTTAAATCATCATTGGCGGCGTTAATTTACGTCGCCGTTCATGATTTAAAGTGGTGGTGCGTCGAAAGTGTTTCTAGCAGCCGGCCACCCTCCACATCCCACCACCTAGGTCCACGGTCGTTTTAAAACTGGACCGCTCGAACCGGTGCGGAACCGCTCACAATGTGTGATCATCGTTGTATCTGCAAAAATAATAAAATGAAAATAATTTAAACGCCGTTTATTCTATATTTTCAATTACTCTTATGTCTTTGGCAGAGGTGATACAGGTGTGTGAAGTCCAGGGCGGTCCACTCACCTAAGTCTAAACACCGTCGTGAAGAGGAACTACGAAAGGTTAGCCTCACTCGGAGCACCAAAATAACTGGTATATTGAATCAATAAAAATGATAAATCACGATTTAATCATCAATATTTCTCGTTATCATATTGATAAACTCTGGCGTTACCTTCTAACAATTTTTGGATGTCTTTCAGGTTTTCAGACTTTCCCCTTGAATAGTAATAAGTACCAGATAGATCTAAATTTTGGAGCTCATTGTTTAGGATCTCCTTTCACTGTTCCTTTTCACGTCGTTGGTTCACCAGGTGAGAGAACGGTTTGGCTCGGTCGAGGCGGTCCACTGCGAGAGAGAGCGACTGGGGGAAGGGGGTGGGGTTGCGTTGAATACCTGTGTACTGAACGTCCCGTGAGTGTGTGTTTGTACACCAAACTTGATTTAGCGAGAGCAAATCGCCTATTTCGTTGCTCTCTTCACACACACACACTGTGTAGTTATGGCCGCGCGTATACAGATCACGCGTTAATTATTATCTGACCCTGGACGAAACGAGAGGTGACGAAACGAGGAATGTTTTATCTTTCGGAGAGAGTTGAGCTAACGAGCCCTCGAGGCGTTTGTTTTCTAGGTTCAACTCTGGACCGGCTCTCTCCTCAAGTACTCGACTAAACTCGGGGTTTCTCTCGACTTGAGAAACGAGAAGTTTTAGTAGATGCGTCATCATAGGGTTTCAAGTACCAGTCTAGCCAGTGCTGCCCTCTATCGCGGCGAGCTTGCGATGTTGTTGCTGCTGCTGCCCCTCGTTCAGAGGCAATCACACAATACCGTCTCACACGTCTCACTCTGTTTTATTATACGGTTTCAAATACCTGTTGGGATGTCATCCGATTAGAACTTTTGTGTCTCGAAACTGAAATTGAGCGAAACAATGATAATTCAGAGTTGGGTCGGGAAATGTGATAATTTGTTTTGTGGTTACTAATTTCTCAGTCAGTTAATGGGCCGACCGACTTCCGGGGTTTCATTCAAAATGGGTGGAATTAATCAAAACACGGGACCAACTAATTTCGCAGCTTCTTATTGGTGTGAATTTGATTCAACGTTCCAAATTCTTCTCCTTGGGCGGTTAGCGCAACCGCCATTCAAATGAAAAAGATAGATGTTGACGATAATTGCCAGCATCCCCCCTCCCCGTCAATTTCTGCGCCGAGATTTGCCCGAGCCGAGCTAATCCAACTCGCACCACAGATTCTCTCATCCACTTTTGCAGCAGAACGACTTGGGGAGATTTGATATCTGGCAAAACAAACATGCGTATGTGTACACTGTATATTGGGGCGAAATTGGCTCGTCCCAAATTGAGGGGGTCGTCACTCGCCATTCTTGGCTTCGCCGTGTTTCGCCTCGCCTCCTCATGAATCTCATCAGTACATGTACTTTCCATACATGTACATGGATGTGTGTGCGTGTGTGTTTATAATACGCTCCGCGATCAACTAAAATTGCGGGTTGCGTTCGCCTGCACACGCATATCTGCGTCTCTAATAATAATAATAGAAGTGTGGGCGCCCTCTTTGACACTGGCGTACAATTACGCTCTAATCATTGGGTTGCCATCTCCTTCGTCCTCTTCCCCCCTGTTCCCCTTTCCCAACAACCTAGCCTTCCCCCTTACCACCACCACCACAGTTATGAGACTAGGACGAAGAAGGCAGTGGGTGGTGAGGAGGGGAGTCCAGACGTGATGAAATTAACTGTGTCGATAAAACATCAAACATGATTTATGTGCTATAATGATAGAAGGTTATCTTGCCATTAAACTCTCTCGAACTAGAAATGTATAGGTGCGCGCGATCTTTAATTTTTTATATAAATAGCTGGATGCACATACCTTGCTTTCGGGGTTGGCTTTTTTCCGGTCCCCGAGGAGACTTTCTAGGGAATGCTTATGGGTCAATATTAGCGCTTTAGCATGGTGACGTATGGTGAGGGGAGGGGATCGGATTACAAATACATCCTCAAATCAGGCATCAACTCCGTTAATCTGTACGTAACTTACTGTAATGGTTTCAAGACATGTTAGTTCGAGTCATGTTAGCTGTCGTTATTTGAGAATCATGTTTTTTCAAGCTATTCTGTGATCGCAATACGTTGTAATAATGATTTTGCGGAATAACTGAACTAACTATCCAGGTAAATATAAGAATAATTATTTTAACGAAACCTTACATTGCAATTAAGACAAATGGGGACTGGGATTGATATATGGCAAAGTCGCTCGAAATTCGACAAATTTACTAGGATGAGGTTTGGGTAGAAAAGACTTTAAAATTCGGGAGGAGGAGGAGGAAGAAAGAGTAGGGGTAGGCTTTGACAAAATGGTGGCCACCCTGTATCCGACACCCGTGTGTTTGATGTTCACCCGCAGGAGTCGCAGGACCAATATGCACGCTGATGTTTGGTGCCTGCAGGGTTCCTCTTTCTGCACCCAGGTAATTGTTCTCATGGAGATTCGAGTTCCAGATATGGGTCGAGCCGAGTCGGGCGAGACAGAGAATGAGTTGTGCGTGGTTGCTGCTCCAGCTCCTGCTCCTAGGAGCTCCTCCTGCCTCATCCGATTTGGGAAAAAGAGAGACGCAGCGCGCTCTTGCCACCAGCAATTAGAAGATTGTGGCTATTTTGTTGCCATGCTCGGCTCGGTAATGACTGACATAATGGTTACATCTTGTTTGCTGCTGGCTCCTCATACCGTCGTCACACGTTCACCGTTAGTGGGAGAGATTACGGTCGAGGGGCACGAACGCCAGTTCTAGGACCGCAGCGACGACGACCGCCATTTTTTTTCTTCAGTCTCTTTGTTGCGCGCCTCCCCTCCCCCCCATAAAAATATTTACATATCTGCTATCTGCAGGAGGGGTGGAGTGTGTGTGTGATCGACAAGTCAATAATGGGAGTCCATAGTGTGTGTTGGGTCATCTTTAGCGCGCTTCCTCCATCACTTCCAGGTCTCAGTTGTTCCCTGCCTGGTCCCTTCCCCCTTCCCCCTCCCCATCCCCAGCACTGCAGGATCTGGATATATGGCTGGACGATATTATATCGTAGAATATCGCGATGAAATTCAATCAATTGATCGGAAATGAATACATTTCTCGAAATTCGTTTTGCCAATTTTTAGCAACGGATTTTCACTCTTTGAAAGAAATTGAGACTGGAAAAAGTTGATCATTTGGAGAGTTGAAGTTTTTTCGCGGCCCTCGTTTGACTAAGAGAAGACCGAGATATGTTTGCAGTGTTGTAGCGGAGAAAAGGTCCTTATCGATTTCTGGAACTCTGGCAATTCAATTTAGAGTCTCGTGGGCGAATTGTTCAGAAGAGGCGAGAAATGCATTGGACGTGCTCTGAATACTCCAGATCCTGCAATGCTGAGGAGGGGGAGGGGGAAAGGGGGAAGGGGGGAAGGGACCAGGCAGGGATAAAAAAAACTTCTTCGTTTTTTCTCTCTCGGTCGGATCGTCTCTCGGAAAAAGATTTGGCACGACGATAAGCGAACATCCATTTCATTTCTGGCGAATTAAGATGTGCGCAGACAAGAACTGGCAACGGAGTCGACGCGGACGACTCGTGTGTCGTCATCATTTATTTAAGTCGCGTTTCATGTATATACAGAATATACTGAGTGTGTGTTGGGGGGGTGGTGGGGGTGTGTGGGCTGCCTAGGCAGTAGTAGGCAGAGAGAGACACCCAGTTTCACTCCCGTGCTGCTGCTGCTGCTGGATCCTCAATTCTATAATTCCAAACGACATTCGCGGAAAAAGGCAATTTGGTGAAGCGCGCAGTCGATAGCTCTCCTCCATTAGCAATACTCGTTTAACTTGTTTGCTTTTATTCAAAATGAAAGAAGAAGGGGGGAAAAAATGCGAAATTGCATTTCTCGTTCGTTAAGTGGACCACACCGAAAATTGTTCTTTAATTCAAGACTGGGGAAAATGCTTCTTCTCGTTAGCTTAATCCTCCAGGGATGGGAAGGGGGGGGGGAGGGGAAAGAAATGGAATATGGTGACTCGTTGCAGGTAATTTACATGCCTCTCTCTCTGTACATCGCATCGTCTCACTCAATTGATCGTGTTTCGCTGTTGATGCGCTAATCGAGCGACAAATTGTGATTTACGTATGCTAATTTCACGAATTCCACGTCTGATTTATTTACTTCAATTTTTTTTTAATCTCTCTTTTGTTTTTTGCCTAAATTCATAGGATGCAAATAAAGTTTATCTGATGTTATGCCCGAATTTCTATCCCCGTAATCGACTGCGCGAACCCATTAAAATTAGGTTGCCCAGCAATTACAATTACGTCAGGATAATATCGAGGTAATGTTGACTACTAGAATCATTTTACTTATTGTAATATTTTGCTTTTCGATTTCTGTTGAACCTCGAGTCCTTCCAACTCGGATCGAACCCGGCCGGCTTTCCTCGTGACCGTCGAAATCTCAAATACCAATTCGAGTTGGGTTGATCTTAATGTAGGCCTAAGCTTCGAGTGACTCGAGTTTGAAACTGTATTTTCGTGGCCAATCTGTCTCTAGCATCTCTCTCTCTCTCTCTCTCTCTGTGTCTATGCCCCTATTCAGGCAGTTACGAAATTGACATATTCGAAAAACAAACTTGAAAACTTCTCTCTTATTTGCTCTAGATAAGCTCGATCCTGAATCTCGACTCGTTTCCCCTAAATGCGTTGACTTAAGATTGTTCAGTCCATTAAGCGGCGGCAACAGAGACTCGGAGCGTGTACTAAGAAATTAGTCTGGGGTGGGGTGGAATTGGGGGAGACGTCGGATGAGGGAATGATGTGAAGAGAGGATTCAATTCTGTCTTTAAGATCCTAGATGTTCGAATAAAAGACACGAGACACTGTACCCATCAAATCCGAATACATTAAGACGAGTCCGTAATTTAGTTTCATGCGCATCCAACCTGGCAGAAACATTCAATTCAGAACTCTCAAATTCATTCTTAGTTTTTTTGTTGTTGTACTATTAGCGCCTCCTCCTTGTCCGACGTCCGATCTGGCGTTTGGGGCAAAATGTGTGTGGAGTGGTCGCCTGCCTGGCCGCCGAAGGGACCGCCCGTCGTTAGCGGTGGGGGGACCTTTAAGGTCTTTAAGATCCGCCCCCGCACTTGGCCAGCGAGAGAGAGAGAGAGAGAGAGAGCGCATCCCGTCGATTGTGAACGATCCCCGCCACATGCACTTCCTCCTCCACGTACGCCAACGTCTCTCCACCCGGGGGATGGCCGCCTGTGTTTGGAAGTAGTAGGGTGGAGGGGGAAGGGGGAAGGGGGCCTCCGGTGTGGCCTTATCTCGCGCATGCACTGTTTTATAATGGCGGCATTAGAGGCAAAATCTATTGTTCCTGAACGCGCCATTTCGTTTTCCATTTTCCGTTTGAACACCGTAATAGAAATACACACATACATATATATGCTAATATCGTTCTCTTTCCCCATGTGAGTGTGTGTGTGTATGTGTGTGTGCGCGCGCCTGATGTTATCAAAATGGTTGAACTGCACTTTGGGGGATGCCCAACACGGCTCCTTCCGACGCCCAATTCACCCACCCCCAACGCGGCCCACGTGCGGCCCCATCCTGACTCCCGCCCCCAGAGGATTGCCAAAATTCGGCGCCAGTTCGTTGGCCCTTTCCCTTCTCTCTCTCTCTCTCTCTCTTCCCATCCCCCGCCCCCACCCGGCTTGCATTTCCACCACTCAACACCATCTCTGGTCAATACGAGATCAGAGTTCAATCTGAGCAGAATTTATTGATCCAACTAAGATTCGATTGTTAATTTCGATTGACATCCGAGCAGCGACTGTGGCACAAACATGGAGAGCCCACATGATTCGTGTGTGTGTGTCTTACATTTGGTGACGGAGGCCTCAACTCGATCCCCGGTTGGCCACCCGTCGACTCGAGCATCAATAATGCTCGTATTATATATTGTAGGCGGCGTACACACACATATACAGTGATACGCACGAGTCCTAAATAGGTTATTGTGCCCTGGCCGAAATGCTCGAATGCGCCATCTAGATCCCTGCGGTTGGCTTTCGGAGAAGTGGCGCACGCACAAACCTACTCGCGTATTATTATTTCATCTTAACGGGGCTGCTGTTGCCTGTGTCTATGTGTACGTGCACAACACCCCCCCCCCAGTCGCCGCAACAACGGAGGCTGTTGCCGAGTCGCGGCTTATCGTCCGATCCGAAGAATCGTGCCTGTCCAAATGGCTTTTGTGTCGGCTGACTCGGGCTCCTGCAGTTAGTTCGGGAGAAGTTCGCGGAACGAGCGAACGAGCGAGGCTGGAGCGTTCCACCAAAAAAGAAGAGATTTTTTCCCTTCTTCTCCTCCTCCCTCCCCCGTATGTGTATATGTTTGCCAAAGCATATCAATTGGTGGCGGATTGAAATGGATTTTTCTTATTTTTCATCATGTCGGTGAAATGCGAGTAATCGAAATACATCGAACTGGAGGCGGGGGTGCGTTATCGTGACGGAGGGTGGGTGGGAATCGTGGGGTGCGTCCTTCGAAAATGTTTTTCTTTTTTCCCCCTACAGTTCCGCGTTCAGCTTGCCCCCACGTCGATACGTGTTCAGCTCTTATGTGTTTCTAAGTACGATAGATGAGGTTCTCCGCCCTTTCCAAATATCGAACACAAATTCACCCACTTCAAGGTCCTCCATAAATGTTCAGATTTCGTGTGACGAAAATTGCTGATATAAATAATGCGCCGGTTGCCTCCGCACCCATACACCACATTTCGTTTACCGTATTCTGGGGTATGGAAATGCGATTGAATGGGGGTGGACCCCGTTGGAGGAGAATTGGCTGCTGCGAGATTGCCTTTTTCCATGCACCGTGTACAATTTGACCTCCGGGGTGATAGGGTGAGCGCGGGTTGCATTCGCATTAATATGCTCTGTATTCACCATTATTGTTGCTGGAATATGCTAGTAGAATGCAAATTGCGTGGGTCGGACGATGATGCTTAATGGGGCGAGGACGTCCTACTGGATCGGACAATTGCTGGAGGGAGTTATCCAGTTATCCCGGCTACGGCTGATCGGACACACGCGGTACAATCGCGAAAATTCTTTTCTACCAAATACTATTGCTTATTTTTTTCGGAAATCTTAAAATGAAACTTGTTTTGGGTCAACTGAGATTGGTGGATAGTTAGGGCAGGCGAGTGGAATTACGCAATAATAGGCATTCGGCAGCGCTACTAGATACTAGAAAAACTGCCACAATATATTTGGTTTTATGAATGAGAAGATTGAATTTTGGATGGCGGTCTCAAAAATGAAATGATGCCAATTTTGATATTCCCTATCGATCGATTAAACGCCAAGTATGTGACTTTGATCAAAGCGACTACAGTTATCGTGCAGTTGGTGTTGCCCTTGACCAATGTTTGTGTTGGCAATGAGTCAGTTGGCCAATCAATCAGTCGTCGGGGTTAACGAGGATTCGTAATGAAGGGACGAGCTAAATATTTGTAAGCACCACATTTTAAAAATGGAATTATTCGCCTATTTGTTTGCACTCTGATCACATTGTTTGGTTCTCCGACGATGATCGTACGAAGTGGTACGAATCACTATTTCAATTAATAGATTTCTTCTTTTATTGTTTAAAACCAACGCCCAATGATTTAAAATGATTTCATAAAATTTCCAAATGGAAAACGTTTCTTAAAGGTTCGCGCCCAATGTGTGTTGCCGTGTTGCGTGCCCTGACAATGGGGCATGCGAGGTAGGTCATGACAAATGCGTTGCTCAGTTGAGCCAGTACTGCACTCTGTATCCCGAATCCTCGTTCCACCACTCTCTCGCTCTCTTTCGGTTCCACCGTAAAACACTCGTATAACAACGTATTGTATCTCGCTCCAATCAGGCTGCTCCATCAAATAGATGGTTTAATCGGGCGTGAAATGCATTTTCGAAACGAGCTTTTTTGACCCCAAATTTCCGCACCATTTCGCCTGAGATGCATCGAGAGAGGCGCGTCCAGGGAACCAGGCCGGTGTCGGTGGACTGCTCATCTCCACTCCCATATACGAACGGGTAACGGTGGATTTGGGGGGGGGGGAGGAGGTGGAGGAGGAGGAGGGCCATTGGGTAATGCGATAGAGAAATGTGATCCTCTCGTGATGCTCTATCCTTCTGGAGCACCGAATATACGCATTCATATCCCGGCCATGTTCTGGAGGCCGGTGGGGTTGTTGATGAACGCTCGGGCAAACAGATTGTGTCAGTCCAGTGCTCCAGAAGGACCGAAGCTGACTGTACGAGTCACGCGACTGACCCTATTAGCCGGTGCCCCCTGCCCCCATCCCCACCCTCACCCATGACGCGTCCACCCGACGTTGACGTCACGGCAGAGTTCGGTAATCACATTCGTCCGCGACACCCGCACGGCCCTTAATCGAAAATCATTGTTTTCGCTCTTCGGGCCAGCACATTCACCGGTGCCAGCTTAGTAGATCAGTGAATCGGTGATGAGTGATGAGGCCAGTTGAGACCGGGCCGGGGGTTGTCTCTCGTTCATCGATCCAGTGTTGGGATTAACTGGATCGAACTGGAGTTTCTTCGCACCCTGTTGGTAATCAATCGGTCATGCACGAGTCAGATGAACAAATGGACAATACAGTGTTATTCCATAAGGTCCATCGTTACTGCGATACAGTACAAATAGAGAATTGGTTAAATAGCTTTATATGAGGGGGGGGGGGCTCGTTTCAATTTTCAATCGAGCGATTCTTCGAGTCTCTTTAACATGTACTGTATGTATCACGTTCGATCTCATCTTTGGTTATCAATTTGCAATTAAGGAGTCGAATAAGTCAGCCCTAAAGAGGTGGCCTAGTTCCAACATGCCCCGTCAACGTACGTCCGATTCAAATGACTGGTTTGAAACGTCATGGTCCAATTTCACTCGTTATAACCATGTCGAATAGTGACCTGGGACTGGTGACTGAGGAGCTGGGACTTCATTTTTTCATCGATATTATAATTTGGTACGTTGACATTATACTATAGAGTGGCATAGTTTTGTCGATCCTCTCTGGCAGGAAAAGAGAGCGAATGATAGAAATGAACTTAGATCGCGAATGGAGGCGGACCGAGTCGGCCTAGCCCTAGCGTGTTACTTACTGCGCATCGCTAAAACATGTACGGCGGGGGCGCTTGGGGGCGCTGCGATGAGGATGAGGTAACACGAAGCGACGAGAGGCTTCACGTTGGATGCGGATTAAATCTCGTCAATTACCGCGTTGCATGCACCTGTCAATCGCTGATGCGTTCGCCACCGCCGCCAGCGCCACCTCCGTGTCAACCGAGGATATGGGTCGCTCCGTGTAGGCGATGTTAGGTGATGTAGGCACGATAGACTCCGATTCCGTGCCCCCTAGAGTGGTGGGTTGCAGTTGGCAGGTGGGCGTTGGCCCCGACCAGCCCCTGCCGTCGGTCCGACCGTCCGTCCGTTCGTTCGTTCGTCTCTCCGCTGATTTTCGAAACGAGTCACTTGTGATGCGCGAATCAAAAGCACGCTTGTCGACGGCAGTAGCAAACAACTTTCCAGATTTGAATCTAGCCGTGGAATACACGGATAAGCACTTAACGTTCAAATGCAGCCGGTCCTCCCTAACCCCCACACTACCCTCACACTACCCCCAACCCCATCCCAACCAACCGACGAAGCGGCCAGCCAATCTCGCAACGTGTACTGTATGTTGGTAACGAGGCAAATATCTAGAGCTGCGCATAATATCGATGAGGCTGAGCGACTCTAGCGCCCAATCAAGACAGTAAAGCGCACATTGTTTAATTCGTGACGAGAAAAACTCCAAATTAGACGAAATATCACGCATCGAAATTATTTGAAATATTTAAGAACAAACTTTGGGTTGATCTCTTCCGAGGCGCTGGCGCTGGCAAGCGAAAGTTGCGCATTGTCGCCGTGCACGGCGCCGCCTCCAGTGTCCAGTGTGCGCTACTTCCGCTACCCTTGACGGAGACGCCGAGCCAGCGACTTCTAACCCAAGTTTACTTTTATCGAATACTTTTGCAAAAGTTGCTGTAGTGCGTCGAGGAGCGTCATCTCTAACCGTCTCGGGGGTGAGATCAGTCAGGGTGGGACGTTTTGATTTGATCGCGACTCGGAACAAACGATTTGCACGACTCGTCGTAGCGCAGTTGGTTAAACGACGGACTGTGGTTCGGCGATCTCGGGTTCGATTTCCGGCGCGGGCTCTCGATTATTCGATCCTGGGGTACTGGTGAAAATGTGCCCCTCACATAGTGCCCAAGCACCAACAGGGCTACAGAAACTCCTGTTGTGATAGGCACTTCAGTGAATTAAAAAAAAAAAGTTAAAATACAACTCAACCCCATCCATAGGTGTAACCTACAGTGAACATGGTGATGACGGATTTAGTGACCACATGACAATTTCCGAGGGAATAAATAGGGCACCCGTTAAGCGAAAATCAAATCTGTTTATTTGCGCATTTAATTTCCATTGATTGAATTAAGGAGTTTTAGTCAATGAGGTAAGGGTAAGAGGCAAATCATTGCTTGTAAACATGAAGTGGTGGCTTTGATCCGTGGTCTCAGGAACACACCAGTTCCTCCAGATCAATCAGCTCGTTCATTCTCCATTGGCCCGACCTCCTCACACTCGCCAGTCTCGTCACTGCCTCTTGTATAACAAATAAGGTAAGCGACGTATATAGGGAGAACAGGGGGGGGGGCGGAAGTGGCAGCGAAAACGCATTAGCAAACTTGCATTTTAATGGCAGCATCGAATTTTCTACTCGACTCGCATCCATTTGATGGAGCCTCCTCCTCCTCTCCACCACGTGAGACATACATGTTACACGAATGACATCGGTTACGTTTGAACGTCATTGAAGGGGACTCGCCAGAAGATAAGGTGTCCTAGGTGGCGCTAGTGATGGCGTCGACCGATATGGCGGCTGCCAGTATCCACTCGGTGGGGTCGGGGAGCCTGCACGCGTCATAGTCATCATCATCTCGCGGGTGGAGGAACAGGAGGAGGAGGTGGAGGAGGACAAGGTGGTGGCTGGTGGCTGGTGATGGCTATAGGTGAGGAAAGCGGAGGCTCGAGATGGGGGCTGCTGGGGATGCTGGAGGGCGCTAATACATGCCAAAGGTGAGTGCGCGCGATTCTTAATCAGATCAAAGCCAGATGGAACACATTTTCCAGAAGCACAAACCGAATCCACACAAAGCGCTCGATTAGTTTGGATGACGTATCAGGCGACAGAGGACGACTGAGGATGGGATGCTCTCCATCTCTCTCTCACTCTAGTTCTATCTCATTCTCTCGCGTCAGTTCGGGCCGGAGGGTGAGGTGGAGGGGGGGGGGTAAGGCCGACCAACTCCATGTGAGTGTGTGTAACGATCCAATGTCGCACCGCTCGGTGAAGCCTTATACAAAACTCGAAATTTGCGTCCACTTTTGAGAAAATGTTGTGGCTGGGAGTGTTGCTAGAATGCCGATTGGCGAGCACTGCACTATTCTACGCTCCCAATGGCTTGTCAAAAGATTAGACAACGTGCGTAGGTTTCTGCGCCCTTGTCTGGGTTTCAATACACAACAATAGCTTTTTTTTTGTTTGCTTTTTCCGATCTCTAATAAATTGTTTGGGCGTTGTGACATAGCTGACATACGTTCAACACGAAGGAGAGGAGAGGAGACTAGACGCGTGAGGTCATGTCATTGCACCGCCTCTCCATCACGTCATCACAATGTGTGGGAACAAATGTCTCCCTAACAATTCAGAGATAGCGACTTTGTTCTCATTGTTTTAGAACTCTTGTTCATTTCATTTCTTATATTTGTGATTTTCTTGAATCTGTTTCTTTCACTTTTTATTGTTTTGACCATAGTTTCATCTGGTGACTCACTCAGGTAGTGGTTTAAACAAAATCGGGAAGGATGATGTTGATAGGATGTTCACTTGACTTATCCATATTTATTACACCTGGATTGTGAGTGTCGGAGGAGGCCTTTTAAAAAGTCACCAGACGGCAGCACCCGTATCTCCGTTGTCGACGCGTGAGCCGACACAAAAGTGGGCCGCGTCGGCTAATTGGGTGTGCGGGTTTCTCTCTCTCATTCCGCCCGCAGTGTATTTGTTGGTGCAAATGTAGTGGAGCGGCTTTATTGTCGTCATAAATTGTTGGCGCGAATGCAATCGACACTCTTTACTCCTCCCACATCTCCCCCCCCCCAACCCCCCTCGCACCAATAGAGCGACTCGAAGACGCCAACAGAATTTCAAATGCCATATTAATGAGCGTCGTCTCCTCGTACGTGTACTAGCCCCTATAGATACGAGGGGGTTGGGGGTTGGGGATGAGAGAGAGACTCACTGGATAGAGAAGAAGAAAAAAATGAAGACGATAAAAAGAGGCATGTTTTCCTCGTTTAAAAGTGGCGCCTCTCGCCCTAGTACACGGCAAGGTGTGTTCGCGTGTGCAGGTGAAAAAACGCTGGTTCGCACTTTCCGTGGCTGTGGTGTGACGGTGGCTTCATCATTGGCCATTTTTTTTCGGGGGGGTTTTACGAGCGACACAGAAGATCGACTGAATTATGTTCATTGATGAAAATGTAGTCTACGCACATACACTCGCATGTACATGATGCCCGACACAAGAACTTCAATTTTTTTTTCTTTTTCGGTTATTGATAAGAGAAATAGCTGTTGTCCATTATCTATACAGGGTGCGTGTAGTTGGGTAGCCGTTGTCAGAACCGCGGCCTGTTAGTGTTGCGTGTCGTGACGTCATGGTCATTCAATTAATAGTCATTGCTGCTACGTGTTGTCGCTGGACCTGGTTACTCTATACTAGCTGCACTCAGGATTGCGCATATTTTCAAATTATTTAATTTCTTCGATCTTCCTCGTCATTGTAATGTAGAGTTTTAATCGAGAACATGAACTCCGAATGAAAGAGATGAACACGAGTGGCGGACGGGTCTGTTTATAATATGGTAATATTTTATTATTATTTTTTAATTGAAACTGGTAATTGCGAAAAATGCAGAGTTTTGAACAGACCGGTCTTTCTCATTGTAATGTAGAGAGACTCTGTCTCATTGTAGTCCTGCAATTCCCCCCATTTTAGTAGAGAATCTGCTTGACGTTCCGTGTCCACACCCTGTATATTCGAGTTCACCTTACTTCCGGGAACTCCTATGTTACAGTCTGTATGTTCTCTCCTAAATCAATCTGAGGTGGAGAGTGAGTGAGAGACCAGCTCGCCCAATCGCCGAGTTTCATTTTAGAAATACATGTTAAGTTGTCGATGTTGGATTTCATATTGGACACATTCGTTGTCAATCGGGGAATTTAGTCGAGTGCTGCCCCGAGCGGTTTTAATGCGCGTTTCCTCGCGTCCAGTCGTCCAGGAGTTGGAAGGGAGAGTGGAGAGAGGTGTGTCGGAGTTCGAGTGGTGGTGGTGGTGGTGGTGGTGGTAGTGGTAGTGGTACGAGCGACCGGGCCGGAGCCAATAAATAATAAATAACTGGAGGAAAAGAAAAAAAGAAAGCAGTCTGCGCGAGACAACAGCGCCATAGAGAAAATAGCAATAAAGAATAGAGACATGTCCGGTCTTTTTTATTTTTCTATTTTTTGGTGGTCAACTACTACTCTCGGGTTCTGTCGCCTTGGCCCTTGGCATTTGCTCCAACCGAAGTCCTATTCCTGAAATAAATCCACGCGCAAAATGAAAGTCTGGTATTATTTACGGAAGACAAACTTTTATTTATTTGAACCGTTTAATTATTTAACGGTTATTTATTTATAAACCTGAGAAGCCTAATGCCCGATTCAATTAACTAAATTTACGAATTGTAAAATCGACCACATTTTCCAAATTTATAATTCATGTTTAAGTTTTGAAAAATGATCTTCTCGTCTATCGACCATTACGTTGTCAAATATGTCACAGCTTAACTATTCAATATTTGTTAACTATCAATAACTCGTTGATTCCTTTGACAAGAAGAAAGAGGCCTTAAGGAGCGACGATCGACGAACATTGTATTTTGAACTGTTCGAGCCCGGACACAGTTGTGTCTTGCGGGAGAGCGAATTATCGCGGGGAACTTTTCAGCATGTTCAATCTTAATTCAGTGTCCAATAAAAAAGACATGGCTCGGGTGCGCTCTGCTAACGACAATTCAAATACAGACTCTGTATAGGTATTTGTGTACTCAAGCCTCGACCACAAATAACGATTTTTATGGACACTGAATTAAAATTGAAGCACCGGGTTCCTTAGAAAAAGTCAACCACGCCACGGTGCGTATACCTTAACCATATACTACAGTATATCCGAGCCTTTCTTTTTATTGAGCGACTGTTTCTTCGAAACTGCACCTTAGCGAAAGAAGAAGAAAAAAAAGCATCCGAATGATGGTTTCGCCCGAATGCGCTGTAATTATTGTAGGTTCTATTGTTGCGGTGCGCATGCGCAGGTGTAACTATCCCCGGCGTGGCCAGTGCCAGTGCCAGCGCCAGTGCCAATGGAGAATAGTGAAAAGAGAGACGAGAAGAGAAGACACGCTGCGAAACGACTGCAAATACCAAATTCGGCGCTCGCGTTCTTTTATGCAACGAGCAACCCGAGTGTTCCCTTTTTTTTTAGTGTCTCTCTTTCGCTCAGTCCACATCATAATAAAACTCTTGACGATTCACTTTACTCGCTCGATCGTCGTGGGGATTGCCGGATTGCGCCGAGACTCGCCTGCCTGCCTGCCTGCCTGCCCACCCCCCGTCCACCGATCCACCCGTCCACCACCCGGCCTGCCTCGCCCGCTGCCGGGGCTGGCACTGGTTGGTGGTGCTGCTGTTGGTGCACCTCCGCCGCCACCTCCTCCTCCTCCTGGACCTCCTCTCGCTCACGCACCAATTTCTTAGCGACGGCCCGCGTCGTTACCACTGGCCGAGGGGGGGAGGGGGTCAAGGGGGGTGGCGATGAAACAATACGAAGAAGGGGTGAGATTTTTTAAAAGAAAGGAAATCCACGTAGAAGTTGCGGAGCGTGAGACTGGCCGGGGCAAATGCGTCTGGCGGCAGCGGCGGCGGTGGCGGACAATTTATGTGCCTGTCGTCCGTCCGCTCTGTTTATGTAGCTTTTGAAATATGAATTCATTCTTCATCGGCTTTTGAAAAAAGAAAGAGCGAACGCGCCGATTCTCTTATCTCCGCACTCGGTTTTTTTCTTCTTCCTCGCCAAACCAATAGCAATATTTATGGTCCCCCCCGCTCCCCCCCGCTCCCCCCACTCGCGTACTGTATATATATCTATATAGAGAGAGAGAGAGAAAGAGACAGAGAAAGTGTGAGTGTGTAGGGGGCGCGCGCGACATCTACCTTATAGCTACGACTGGAGATAGATCTATGCTTTATTAACTCTGTGTTGGCGCTGCCCTTTTCCCTATTTATTGGTCGGAGACGGACGCGTCTCAGTAAGGCCGACGTTTCTTACTCCAGTTTCCCACAATAACTTTAAAAGAGGGGATATCAATATATATATATATATATACAGGTGTATATATATATACATACAGGTTGTTACCAATGACGTCTTCTTTTTTTTGGCTATTGGCAGTGACTGGCGAGAAGATAAATCTTTGGCGTGGCGGCGACCCGAGTCAAAATGTTTGGTCAGATCCGTTCGAGTGGAACTCGCTTCATTTCACACGCTATTATTATTATTGCGCGTTTGCTGGACGCCAAAAGTTCGGGGGGAATATTGCCATCTCATGCGATAAATTGAG
Organism: Mycogona germanica; assembly: GCA_034698785.1. Lineage (NCBI taxonomy): Eukaryota > Metazoa > Arthropoda > Diplopoda > Chordeumatida > Chordeumatidae > Mycogona > Mycogona germanica. Next base: position 1,979 of record JAQGBY010001424.1, on the reverse strand, counting down.
ACAACGTCCTTGTCTCCTCTATCGTCGACCGATCACTTCTTTATTGCTGCCTGCTCTCCTTCCACATCCACTTTTCGTTTCAAGTTTATTTTCTGCTTGCAGGCACGACGACAAATCTAATAAATCCAATGACCTTATTTTCCGAGTCGAGCGTTTACAGCGGATTACATGTCCCGGGCCCCCATCCAGGACAACTTATATCTCGCACCCGAAGCTCCTCTCACATCCGACTCGGGACTGCGAAGGATCGAACAAATCTTACAAATACTTCAAAATAAATTATCGAGACATTTGTGAAATTGATGCAACATTGAATTTTTTGCGATCTAAAATTATAACCTAACCTTCCTATTATTATTTCGACCGATGTCCGATCTGACCGATTTGGCGACCGGCGATATCCGACCGATGTCCAGCAAAGACATTTGTCTCCAAATTGAGTCTCTTTTCCAAATTCTCAAGAATGAAAATTGTACAGTGTCAATTGTTTCTCGTTCTCGCGTCTCGTTCACCTGTTTTTACGGTTGTTAAGCCACCGAGTCCAACGACCTCCACCATCGGCAGACTCGTAAAATGTGACGTAGAATTGAGTTTTGCGAGCGATGCTGGACGAGGACATCGTGGGTGTGGTGGTTACGGGTCTGATCTAGCCATCCACTCATCGGGGGTCACCGTTTCTCCATCACTTGACCTCTTCCGAACTCCCCACTCGAACGAGTTCTCTTCGCTCGCCCTCTGACCGAGCCGTTGTTTCGTGGCTCACTCTTGTTCCGCTCGCCACCCTGCACGCCCATCAGCTCTTGTTTGTTGTCGACGCAGATAAACTGAGTAAAAAAGCAATTTTCTATAAGTAATGTGCCAATTTGAATAAATAGTAAATTATAGCCGTGTGTGTGTGTGTTGATGTTTGCTTTGTTGGAGGCTGCTGCGTGGTCTGAGCACGCATAGGTAGCCTACCCACATCCGATCCTATATGATCCAACGCCATGCCAACAACACACGCCAAGAGCTACCAAGTCGAAGCCGCGTTGGGCGTTCCTCAGTCTCTATCGGCCAGCCACCTAGGCCTGCCTAGAGTAACTGTAGTAGTAGTTGCCTTAAGAGTGTCTCGACTAAGTCTTCGGCTGCGTGCGAGTGAATGGGAAGTGAATGGCATAACACACAACACAAAGGGGAAAAAATCAATTAATCCTAAGCATGCGGGAGAAGTGGCGTGGTGTGTGCGGATAGAACGCATGCGGAGTCTGTAATATTCCAACGCGCATTTCATTTTCCTCTTGTTCTGTGTGTGCTTCATGATTTGTGGCCGAATCATAAAGCCAAGATAGAGATAATGGCTTTCCTTTTTTTCGTCTTTAAATGGATGCATTTGTATAGGATAGCGTGCTGACAGCCACCCCCCGCTTCTCTGCCTCATTGCATATTGACCGATGAGAAGAAACTGGTGGAGGAGGTGGTGGTGGTGGTGGTGGTAGAAGCGATGGTGGTGGTGGTGGTGGTGGCCAGGAGTGAGTTGAGCCGGGAGTGGGTGGGGCTGGTAGGAGGGGTATCGAGCAGCCATGTTTGTTTTTTGAGCGCGGATGACCATAAACTAGGTTGAGTGTTGTGTCTCTGTGGATCCTCAGGTGGGCTGCTGATAAGCGCCGAATTTATGGAGTTGAGGCGAGCCGGGTGGTGTGCCATTACCAGTGCCGTGCAACCGGCGAGCCAGCGTGGCATTGGCCCGCTTTGGCCCTCTGTGGCCCTCTGTGGCCCTCGGTGAGACCAGTGTGCGTGTCACCGGTTCGAGAGCTTCACCATTTTCCTTGCCTTTTTTACTTCGACAGATAGTCCTGGACAAGTTTGTGGCCAGGTGGTGGACTGGTGGTGGGGCCAGGGGTTTTCTTTTGGCGGAATATCACTGTGACTGTCGTCGGTCAATATGAGGTTCTGCAGCCATTGGGCAGTGTGTTTTTTTTTTTTTTTTTTTTTTTTTTTTT
>JAQGBY010001423.1:0-29501 GCA_034698785.1 Mycogona germanica | reverse complement strand
CGCCGGGAATCGAACCCGGGACCGCCGAAACCACAGTCAGTCGCTAAACCAACTGGGCTACGACGAGTCGTTTTTTTTTTGGCGTTGAAATTTGAATTTTCTGGCGAAGGGTTGTATTTTTAAGAACCTTTAAATGACCTAATTTATCGAGAAATACGCAAAATCTAGATCTGAAATTTCGTTGCTAGACTACAAATTTGAGGACTATCAACTATCTGCTGCTCAAATTGTATTCCATTTCGTTAAGCCGTTCGTAAGTTAACTCCCGAACGGGCAGATTGAAACTTAGGATTGTAATATAGATTATAAACTTATTTAAAAAAAATTTAAATAAAAGAGTGACAAAATATAATTTTATAACATGTTCACTTACATCAACCGAATATATGTAAGGCCTGTTCGGATGATAATAAAATGAGGACTTCTTGATTTTTTCGTCAACATTATTGACGCAATTCGAAGGGTAAGGTGTTGGTAACCTTTCACTGACTACCTGTTGAAAAACAATTAATCAGTTATTTGGACAGGATTGTCTGGAATTTGATTATATTTGCTTTGTTTGATTATTGCATGAGTTGATAAAAGAAGAATTAATTATGTTAAATGGGCAATTTATGTTTTCAGGTGAAAAGGCTCACATTTTCAGTCGAGCCAATTGACATTGAGAAATAAGGAAGCATAAATAAAATGTTTGTTAAGGAGATTCGCCGGTGATTGATCATCTTGTAACCCCCAGGTAGGCGACCTGGAAATTTTGCCTTACCCTAGGCTGCCTAGGAAACGGATCTTTAACGTCCCGATATCGTACAGGTACGGGTCATGATATTATTCTATTCCGACAGAAGGTGTGTAAAGGAATTTCTCTTGCCCGAAAAATTCTTAAAGGCGTCGGCCGGAATCGAAACCGCGATCACGCATTTTGAGGAAAACACGCTATCTCTCGACCACTCGACACCTCTAATAAGAAAGCGCATGTTACATTTAAGAAATATCGATTCAAGGGGCAATTTACCGTATGCCTGATTGATTGGAGGAATGACATATTTCGTGTATCCAACTACCTACTTGATCAACAAATATGTCTAGTAGGTCGCCCGGGTAAATATTGATCATGGTTGATGGACGCACAACCGGGGCAGTTCCTACGGGGTGGATAACCAAGATGGCTGACGGTGCTCTTCCTAGGAAATCCATCCGTTCGGCTAGTTCATTGACGAAATGGAACGACAGGCCTGGAGAAAATCACGGAACTGATTTTAGAAACAGTTTTTGAAGCTCACTACCCTTGTCCTATTATCTATTACATCTCCAACCAGTCACATTACAATAAATGAGTAGATTTAAATAGCGTCTAAACATAATGTCGGATTTGCCATTTCGAATTAAAATTGTGACGCTGTTACATACATTTATACACTGTATAACACTATATAAGCACTGTATATACACTGTATCTGCAATAAAAGTCGCCCCACCCCAATATGCTTATCATTTCTTCTGAAGCACTTTATATCGAATCGCAAGAAATTTTATTGACAATAGAGTAATATCTATCGAATGTTTTGGCGAACGAGCCACTTTTTGATCGTTTCAAACGAGAAATCTTTTCGAGCTATTGGAATATATTTGTTCAGGAGGTCCTAAAGTCCAGTTTCTCTCGAAGATCTCTTTTAACAATCGCCGACAACCGTAATTTTGATCTGGCGCAAAATTTTATACCCCAATTGTGTTATTTGGTGAACACACTTGGGTTTTCACATATTGTTACTGCATCAGTCGATTTTGAAACGTCACTATAATTCAGCGTCAAGTATCTTTGGACATCCAAAACAAGGCCGTCATGTACAAGATTTCAAGTAGTTTGGTAAATTATTTCAGAATATGATAAAATGAACAGGGGCGTTTTTTATGGACCACACTATTCATGCATACAGATCTTCTCGAACAAGTCAAATTGAAATTGAGGCAATTTGAAAAATTCACTCAAAATTAATTAGGAAATTAAGCAAAGTAAATCAGAATAGTGCTTGCAAAAATTGAGAATGTCTTTTGTCATGTCGAAGAAACTACAAGTAAAAGGCAAGCTGGCGTGTCTCCACTTAGAAAATATTGTTGGATGTTTCGTGCCTAAAATTTCGCTGGCCATTTGTCCATCCGTCTCCGAGAATCCATTATTGAAGGTGAAACAGTTTCCATAATACAAGCTGTTTGATACGAGCCACGTCCTGCAATGACAATACTATCAATGAATGAATTGATTCGATTTCTGGTTGGCTCTACTTAATTTAAAACATGTTTACCTTGTAAATGACGAGCGATGCACTTCTCCGAACGAAGAACTTATATCCAGGACAGAGGAGATGCGTTGACGTTCGGATTCCGGTAGGATTTGCAGGGCCATCAGTAACTTTAAAGATGGATCCCTTTCCTAATGTGTAGAGATAATGAAAGATTCTACTTAAGACTAAACAATCACCGAAATCTGCAGTGTTGTTGCACTCAAATGCTCATTAACGATCTGATTTTTGCGGCCTATCCTAACTCACATGAGCGTATTGGATCGCTCTTAAACTCTTCTTCTCGATGTCCTTCATGGTATATAGAACAGTGTGGTTTTCTTTCTCCAGCTGGATCCAATTGGCGGGATTGTTGGTGCAGATAGTTACGGCGGGAAACTTCATCGAACTTTCGGAGATAAATTCTCTCTGTTGAAGAACGGAATATCTGCGATACCAGAGAAGAGATGGTTTATTAACATGAAATGTTGGGCCATCGCACATCAGGATTTTGTATTTTTAACTGTCCCAGAGGACTCACTCAAAGTATGTTTCCATTATTGTCCAGCACTGGTAGACGGCCATCGCCGTCGAACCGAGCAACATGGCTACCCTGAACACCCAGAGAAAATAATTTTTAGTTGGCGACGTTTCACTTTCCTTATCCATTGTGGTCTATCTCCTAGTCCGTGGATCTTAAAGCTAGAACTAAAGTTGAGAAAAATATTTTTTTTGATTTGTCACGGAAGCATGTGAATATTGACGTGTAAACGATCATTCGAAGATAATTATACAGTATTAGGAAGAGTAAGTGTCGCAAAACTTATTTTAAAAGTGGGAATAAAGTGAACATCAACCTTCAAGACACCTGTCAGCATTCGGAATGGTTATCCATATACATGTACGAGTATATGAGAGGATGGATTCCATTACATGATTGGTTCATCTTACAAATCGGTCTGAGCAGCGGATAAAATATTACTTCGCAATTCTAGAAAATTATTCGCAGAGTTGTTGATGTTGGTGTCGACATTGATGTTGACATTTGTGTTTTCAGTTAGACAGTTCGAGCCGAAGACCGGCTCAGGAGGATATGCTCGAATGTTAGGCGGACTAGATCTGATGAGGACCAATCGATTTTTGCTGGATCCCCCCCCTCCCCTTGCTTGAGAATGAGAAGTCGGGTCGTTAAACTCGGACAGCGAGTCGCCAACAACATGTAGCTTTTATGGTTGTGTTTGCGTCGGGAGATCCCCCGGATCTCTCATGTGACCATCTATCATAGATGGCTTCTCACAACCCGCTCAGGGATAATAGCCATTTCTCCTCCGACCATCCCCGAGTTGTTTAGGACACGTTCCCTCTTTATCTATTCTTCCATCAGATACTATTGTGACTATGTGTGTGACGACATCAAAAAAGCTATGTCTGGAGTTTGATCAAGTTGTTCCGTCCGCGGATGGAACTCCAATCGTGTAGTTTAAACTGCAGAACGCTGTGATTGGCTGATTCGAAATTGAAGTCGAAATTCTGTCAATCAGCACTCTTTCCAGTTTGCACTACGCACATCGCAATTTCGATCAAAATCGATCCTTTGTTCGTGAATATTGAGGTCTGTCTACAACCAGCAGAACTCTTTTTCGTGAGCCTTTAAACCGTCATACTTTTTTCCAGGCGTTTCTAGGCTTTGCGGTTCGTTGGATGACACATGACACTCTTAAGAGTCTTATCGCAACAACGCCCCGGCCGCAAATGTAATGGCGAAATCATTTTCGTGTGATCGCGCATGTCCGATGCCGAGTCCCGCGCTCAGTCTTCCGGAGATAAAATTTCAGAATGGGGAACCGCGGCCGACATAATTGATCGAACGTGTCACTGGCGACCCTAACTTGAACCGAGCCGTCTGAACAGGAGATGGTCGATGCTCGCCTTTTATCAAGTCATGCCCATACGCGCATAAACAAATTTTTACGATGCATTATGTAACAGCTATTATTTTATGGACACCGAAAACGGGATAAGATTACGTGAACGAAGAATAGAATGAAATTCATGACATGGGAGAAAAATCTTGTCAGTCTCTTTGTCTATCTTCCGACAGTGTGCCCGACAAAGTCCATTGGCCCTTTGGGGATGTTTGCTGTTACGTTTTTAAAATTGTATAAAGTTAAAACTTTTACTTGATCGACATAAAGTATTTTTTTATTGACTGTAAAATGTTTTAATGAAATCCTTTTCCAAAAACTTTGCAGCTAAAATATAATCTGTTACATTTTAAAAGTGAAACTTCCCGCCTTTTTGCCCCATTCGATCTGTCGGACCCCTTCGATTCGAATCCCAGAAGTAAGGTGGTCGGACCCCTCGATCAATTTGAATCCCGGAAGTCCTCCTTCAACAGACGGCGCGACGCCGGCGCCAGCAGCGCCGTGGTGGTGGATCAACGAAACTCCAGTCCCATCTTGGATATCGCCGACTGACGACGTATGCGCGTAATGGTCGTCGATATCAGCAAAACAATTTCGTGAAACAGGTAAGTTTTTTACCGATTTTTCTCCTCTAATAATGTCTATTTGAACGGGGAGATGTTCCCCAACCGATCGAATTGATGAAATTGTGCGATATCGGTTGCCTCTGTCCACCGGCGATCGACGAAAGGTGGAGGAGTTCACGGTGTGTGCCTAGGGTGGTGCAAAGTGTTGTTGCCAATATGGCGACGTCAAGGTTATCTTGTCGAGAGGCGCCCCGCCGTCGTCGTCGTTTCGGTTTTGCGTTGTCGCGTCGAGCTGCAGATTTTCTGGTATTTGAGCTCGTTGTTGACTAATTGACCGGCGAATCGGTCGTCCAGTTGTCATCTGGTAACATCTTATGTAGAAAAGATGTCGGCTAGCTCGGATTCCAATTCCAGAACATGTAGGTCTAAGTGCCTACACTTTGTACCGGTTTCAACTGGTTCTCGAACGAGGGGAGAGGCCTTGTTGCCATGCCAGGACCCTCTCTTGTTGTTTTCCTATCCTTGATTGTCTAGTGTTGTTGACGCGGCACGGTTCCATTTCGATGGTAGTTGGTTCCCGTGTCATATTGTTTGGGTGATGTGTAAGGTGTCGTTCCGTATGATATGTCAATTCTGTTTTGACCTCAGGGTGTGTCTAAATGCGGGGGGAGTGGTGAAACCGTGGAATCCGGAAGTTGTCAGTTTTGTATTTCTATTTATCTTCATTCAGTTTTCCCTATTTTATCCGATTTATCTTATAATTTAATTTGTATTTTCCGTCCCTGATTTTATTAGCTCCAGACGGTTCAGATATGTTAGGAACGACGTTGCAAAGATAAATAATTCAAGAAATCGTGGGTTTGGTAGTGTAATATATTTATGTATATAAAGTGGAGCAGCTGCCCAATAAAAATATTAATTTTCAATTTTTCTGTTTGACTAGCTCGTCCCCATGTGCGCCCTAATATCAGTACATGTTTGGTTGGTTCTAAATGGTTGTGCACAACCGGTTCTTCAATAATCCCCCTCCAGCAAGCTCTTGTTACTGATGTCGAAGAACATTGTACTCTCGAAACTTGTTCAGTGTTTGGCATATGCTGTGCGTGGTCACGGCTCACCACATTTGGAAATGGGCAGTCAACCTTTCTCTTTGGCAACCTCAATCAAGTTATTTATTTAGGTTGCGCGTAATCAAGTGGGACATCTGGCTGAGAGCAAACTTCACAGTCTCTGCCGCACGGGTCACTGATGTCGACCTGGAAAAATTGGCAGGAATGCCGGTTGCTAATTCGGTCGACCAAAAATGTTTTGTGAACAGAAAGAACCCCCCCCCCCAATTGTTTAATTTGTAATATTGATTGAAATTTCGAAACTGGAAACAATAATGTGCAATTTTTTAGACTACGTTTACTTTTGACAATTCCGGTAAACTTTAAAAATAATGGGCGATTGTACGAGAATTAAAAATTAATGTAAAGGTTGGCTCGAACAAAATATTCCAGATGTTCAAAATTCATCGCGACTTTTAACCTTTCCCCCCGGAAAAGCTGATTGTGCATGTCCATTACAGTGGACCTCATCGCCCACCCTAATCCCTCCATGTGGCTGTGGACTTGGACCGTGTCACAGGGCAGAGGTTAGGTCTGGTGCAGGCCACGGTGAAACACTGCTTGTTCATAAAATAATCGCTTGTAGGTCTCGTTAGGTCCGCGGTTATGCCCAGGAAACAAGAACCAAATTTGTATCTTATTAAATAATTAATCGTCGGTTTATAGTCTAGTTGGAATACGTCATTTCAGTTCGATGATTAGTAAGTCGATAACTATAATGAGTATGAACTCAAAATTACAAATTAAGTTAATAACTTTCTTGTTAGAAGCGTTGTCATTCCCTAATCATTTTATCCATCACTGTAGTCACTGCACTACAGGCGTTTCTGTATTTGGTGCTTAGGCACCATGCGATCGGCACATTTTCACCAGTACCCAGGATCGAAATTATCGAGAGCTCGCGCTGGGAATCGAACCCGGGATCGCCGAGCCACTTGTCAGTCGCAATACCGACTGGGCTTCGACTAGTCGTACATTGACATTGTAAGAAATTGGTCCGACATCAGTCCCGCAAGGAAATAAGTTTAGACTTCCTTCCCTCTATTTTTTGTGTGAATTTTGTATGTGGAAATTACAATTCTACGGTTAGGGCTCGATTTTATGCTGTAGGAATTGCAGTGACGTTATCGGTCCAACGCTTACGTGCATTCCGCCTTTCCGGGCACCAGAAAATGTGAACTAGAAAAGTAGGAAATAATTGAATTATCGTGGACTGTTATAAAACTGGAGCGATAAGAGTGAGAGCCCAGGAAGTGTCAAATACTAGTCAGAGTGCACTTTTTCGACTTTTATCTGCTCAAAGTTTGCGACAATCGTGTGTGCTCTCGCCCGCGTCCACGTCAGAATTAACAGCGCAGTCGTGTGTGTGTCTGTTGGGGGTGAGGAGTAAGAGGTGAGGGGGAGTGCAACAGCCGAAAATTTATGTTCTGATTATTTTTCTAGGGAAGAAAATATTTTTCAGAGATAATCGCAACTTGTTGACGACTGGGAAGTGAAGCGGTGTTGGCCGGTGCACGCTGTCTTTGAGATACTAGAAATGGTGAAAGTGTAACCCTGATAAACGGAGTGAACGAATCTTAAAAGTCCAAAGTTCATGATCGGAAACTCCTGAACAATAGCCAATACTGCTGTTACCTGATTTTTAATGAAGGACAAGTAATTATTTAAATGGTGACCCCAAAGAAAGTGCAAAATTTCGCTGCATATTGAGACATTCGAGAAATTCTTTTCTGGGTTTAAATGGTCAGATGGCACGGAATTGTTGTCAAAAATATTTAAGACTCTTGAGCTACGTGCGTCATTTTAGACGATGACCCTTTTGGACCCACTAAAAGTGATTCCATTACGCGAGGAAGAGCTTCGTCGTGTAAATAGGGCCTTGGTTCTGTACGTTCGTATAAAGTAGTATTCGTATCAGAAATAATTATGGCCGCGACGAAGACACGTTCAAATTAAAAGAGTCGTTAATCAAGACCAATTATACCGGAACGACAACTTGTTTTTGATTTGAAGACCGGTTTCGGATTGGAGTAGGCGTAAAATGCGATACACTCTACCCCTGAAACCTTTTTTTTTTTTTTTAATAAATTGTGATTTGTAATTGCGCAACTTTCTCGGTGACAAAGTCGACAAACAAGTAAATTGGACCGTTCAGTTTCGTTACATAGGTTGTTCGGTTGATTTAGTTTCTCTGTCCAGTCAAACATACGAGGTCTTATTTTCAGTTTGATGATATTTTCCAGTTTAGTCTACCGGTTTCTTCTGCGACTCGACACGTCTTTTTTCATGTTGGTGAATTATTTGTTCTTCCTAATTTATAATTTACTAGTGTTTGGTTTTTTTTTTTGCCACGTCTCGCCCAGAGCGTATCCTTTTTTTCTTTGCCGAGGAAAGGGTAGGTGTCGTATACCAATGTACACTGTGATTACGTATGCATGCACTAGACAATGGCTACGTACAGATGGGTCAGGACTATTGTTTTGACATTTGTGCAAATGAATTGTTTGAGAGTGGTGTTTAAGCCTGCCGGAAGTGTAATTTGCAATTTAATGATGCGCGAACCTAGCCATGCGAATAGTAAGATAGGTTTTACGGGGGTCCTTGTACTGGAGTTGAACTTGTAGTGGACACATTTTCTTCATCAAAAATGTTCTTATAACGTTTATTTAAATGTAGCCCTCACATTGTTTTTTAATTTTGGATATTACAAGATCGTTAAAATAATGTTCAGTGAACATGTTTGACGAAAGAAAAATAGTTATTACGTTTTCTAGTATGTGGAGTTTTTATTGTTTCTCGAAATTCACCAACAAGCGTTACTCTTACGTACATTTTTGGGCTTCAGCAAAACCACCAAACGCCAAGATTATATTGAAAAATGTGTTTTCATAATAGATTCACAGAAAAGCCGCTTTATCCATAAATATCAAGCCTAATGGGTCTTGGAATTTCTAAGAATGATTTATGATTTCAGTTGAGCTGCTGCAGTGGCGAACGTTTCTCGTCCCTCCGGTTCTCTTTAAGTAGTCGAGCTCGGAAGCTCTTCCGCTCACATATTTTCATGAGTTGCTTGCTAGTACTTTTTTTAAAATTTTAAATTAACTGTAGTCAGCCGCACTACAGGCGTTCTGTATTCCTCATGGTGCTTAGGCACTATGCGAGGGGCACGTCCACTACCCCGGGATCGGAATTTTCGAGAGTCTGCGCCGGGAATCGAACCCGGGACCGCCGATCAACAGTCAGTCGCAATACCGACTATGTTTTTTTGACCTACTTTGAAGTCAATTTTTTGTTAATACGTTCAATTATTGTATTTCCTTCTCTAGTAAGCGAACCTTAATTGCAGCGAGCGGTTTAGCGAAATGAGCGCGCTAGAATTTTGTTGACACTCGAAACCGTCCATTAAAGGACAAATTTTGGTGCCGTTCGGCGTACCGAGTATGTAGGCTTCCATTTTAGAGCGGCAGATTGTTATTTTTTTATAATTGGGATTATCTTACAAATCCTGTAATGGTGGTAGTATACGATATTAATATTTTTAGAATTTACACCGGAGGCCCACATCAGGATGTTTATAGAGACTTGGTTGGTCCAATGGGTCAAGTGGGTTCCATCTGGTTTCAGTACTACTTGTCGGCTATTAAGGTTTGATTGGAGATGAATGAAACTGCCGAGCTTTGTTACATTTATTATGATGCGTAAATCGAAGAATTAACGATCTGTTCTTTTTAAAGAATAAATATATGTGCTTATATTATAAATGTATTTCGGTTTTGTTTAATGGCAAACTTGTACAGAACACTCTTAAAATACATCAATGGATGAAAAGCATGCTTGGCCAGTGTAACTAGGGTATTAATCCCATCTTGCTTGAGCGTGGTGCGTTTAGACATTGAACAGAATCGGGGCGTGTCGCTCGTCCATGCTTCGACAAGCAATGCCTAGGCTCGCAATGACAATTCGTCCATTTCAATTGTACTCAAGAATTAAATTGTTTTTGAGAGGGTGCGTTCAACTTTTAATAAGATTCAACCACGTGATTTGTATCGCTGGCGATGGACACTATCTCAAAGGACAATCCCAACATCAAGCGCATTTAAAATGTCTCGAGCAAAACGAATTACAGGGTAACTCAAAATATTGATTGATTCTATTGCTCAAAAATGAGACAATTTTTAACCTCTATAATTTCCTAAACACTTGTTAGATCCAAAATAGTAAATATGTAGCCGCGATGGAAGTAATAAGAAATAAAATGATTGATGGACTGCAATCGAGAGTCGGAAACAAGATCGTCAACAGCGTTTACTTGTTACTTCTGATTTTCAGATCTTCTCGATTGCAGTCCATCAATTATTTTATTTCTTTCTTGTTCGATCGACCTGATTTATTTTAGGCAGGTGCTTTGAACTTTCAACTGTTTAAATTCACATTTAAAAAATAAATCTTGAAAAAATGTGGCGCCTTCGAATAATTGAGTCGTGAAATGAAAGTTTTCGGAACTGAATTATTGTTCTAAATGGTACATGAAATGGAGAAACGCTAATTTTAATAAACTAAGCATCCGTATTACGCGAAATCAGAAATGCTATTAGTTTGGAAAAAAAACTACATAAACAAATCTGGCTTTCGCCCCTTTATATAGCGTTATATATATATATCCGTTGATTCGTGGTAACTGTGAAGATGAGTTTGGCTGCCAAATTAAAATGACGAAATACAACCATTTTTATGTCCAATTCAGTGGGGTTGTCCTATTTACCTGTGGCATTGGAGGTGTCGTAATTACGCAATTAATAGCAATTAACATTATTACTATGAAGGCAGCTGGTTGTGTTTATTTCAGCTAACCAGTCCACAATGAAAGCGTGTTTCTAACACGGAACTGCGTGCTATGCTGGGAACCTTTGGGACGTGTCCAGAAATTCTAGCCAGATCCTGGTTGTTTACGCTATGCTATGGCCTAGGATCATCGAAATTGTTGGATTTTTATGGGCTAGCTTAAATGATCGTACATGCTTAGTAGAAGAACTCCTGAATTTCTGGACACGTAAATAACTTAATAACGGATGTGTGTTGTTGATGTTTTTATGTTGAACTTGTAAGACGAAATTTAGTAGCTCTTTTTTTGTGAACTTTGGCTTGTTGTTTCGTTGGAAGCGATGATGACATGCCAGTGTGAAAAACGAAAAAAGTCATTTGCTTTTTTTATGATGCGATTTCTTGGTTGCTTTCGAGTACAACTATGACAGTGCGGAAGTACGAATACTTCGACGATCAATGTAGAATTCCTCCAGGGACTAACTGGTTATGTGTGCGTCATGTTTGAGCCAATTATTGCTCCCAACGTTCGAGGTTATTATTGCTCTTAACGTTTGAGCTTCATGTAAAATTGGTAAGTCGTCTCCAGATCGACGCAAAAATCGCATGTGGTTGAGAAAAATATAGAAAGGTTAGCCAGTAAATTGTGCGATGATGTCATTAGCACGTCGTCCTACCGCCGAAGGTTGACTTCGAAAATTGTCCTGTCGTTGGTTGTCAATGAGAGGGGGCAATTCACATTTTCTAAATGTGGTTTCACACTGTTCCAACATTCTGTCTATGCAGCTATCCAGCATCCGGTAAATCTAAATTGGGGTTTCGCATTGTAAATCAAATTATTTTTTACTGAAACAAAAATATTACTGGAAACAAATAGATTATTTTTTTGTGTAAGATGGGCATGTACGTTGTACGAGAGGGGTGATGAAGCAAGTGTTTTTAAACTGATCTTTCTAAAAAAAAAAAAAAAACATTGTTACAAGTAAATTCAATTTACTACGTAACCTAGATGGATTTCTCAACTAGTTCACATCCGCTGTTTGTCTGGATTCATCGCGCCTACTGATTTGCTAAACAGAAATCAAAAAGCCGCTTATGTGTAAAACTATTTCCATTTCTGTGATTCAGCAGAATTTTTTTTCTGCAAAATGTGTGGATGCCAACCGAAGAAGGTCTTCACGAGCATTTCGTTCCTTCGCTCTGAGGCCTTCTCGACGTTGAATCGTATCTTTTTTCAGGAAGAGAGTTGTTGCGTAAAAACGCTGTCCAGCTGCGTTTCAGTCAGAAGAACAGCGAATGCAGTGTTACACACAAGAGAGCCGTCGTGGCTCCATCGTCAAAAGAGCACCAAATTCCTCGCCTACATGATCTGGTTTGGAGCCATGCCAGATCGGTGATTGTTTGACACGAATGAATGTGTGGATGGGCATCTGTATATAGATTGTTTTTTGACTCGATAGTCATCTGGATTGTGTTAAGACTCTTGGCTAGCCTAGCTTCATTGAACAATATTTTTGATTTTATCAAATTTGGACAAAATTGTAGAGAACGTTTATTATTTTTTGTTGGCCCAGCAAATTTCATAAAATCAAAATTGTTTGGATAGGACGTCTCATAATTTTTATTCTATTTGTTCCAATCACTGTAGTCTCTGCACCGCACCACAGGCGTTTCTGTACGAATTTAGTCCGGGACAGCGCCGAACGAAAGAGTGGCGAGCACTTTTTCTTATAAACTATTACTTAATTTGAATTAATTAGAAACTAACCAATAAGCGACGAGTCAAAACCAGTTTACTCTAGTATATTATTTAATTCAAAAGAGTAAATATTATCTGCAACACGAGAGCTCATTACTCTGTACGTCTTTTAGTCGGCGCAGTCCCGGACTCAATTTATATTTTATTATTTTTTTATTGTACGTGCTTTTCTTGTTACTTTTAAACTGGGCATTGCTCCATGTGTAACATTGAAAAATGCCGACTATTTTCTTCTGGAACCGATTTTTCATGTTGCAGAATGTGTCTTGACGTAACATGAAATATTATTTTATCGTTGGTGTGTGTGTGTTATCGATACTCTGTTTAGATTCTCGGACATCTATATTATTCCCATATCCGATGGAGCGCTCGTTTGGTTGCGTCTCGCTGTTCCAAGCCTCCGGCTGGCGTACGTTGTTGTTTGTACGTGATGCCTGGCAGTGGCTTGGATGGTCACGACACCTGAGCTAAATTTAGACGGCTGTGTGAATGTGAAACGATAGAACGAGAGCATATCTCGTTTGTGCTGCGTCGGGTTGTTACACCGGTTTCTCGTTTTTAGTATTCATCAGGCACTCGCTATGCCGCGCTCTTCCTCGTTGCCCGGGCCTTGGTGTTGGCAAGGCCTTTTACAATTGCTTGTGTGTGTGTGTGTGTGTGTGTGTACACGTCGTCAACAACTCGGTCCGATGACTGAGAAGGCCTTCGGGATGGCCCTCGCAGCTAGGGTGGCCACAATTTCTGCAAATCCTGGGACGTTGACGTATTGCATCGAATAAAAAATGGGATTTTTTTCGGGGTGGGTGGGACGTTGATAAACGAAGGATTAGTTATTCTCTCATTCGTAACAATCATGTCGTATCCGATTTAGTTTGATTTGACAGATTTTTTCTAGATTTTAGCATTATTTTCCAGAATAACAAGGAGATTTACTTGAGTTTTTCATCAATTAAATATTTTCCATTCAAATATATCCTTGAAAATCTTTGATGTTCTTAAAAATATTTTTTAATTTTTAACAATTTCAATATTTGAGTTCTGTTAATGTTTAACGTATTGTTTTATTTTTTTTATTTTTTTCCGGTCACCGTCTCCAGATCATGGTTTTGTCAGTGAAGACAAATAAAATGGGAAAACGGCCTCTTCGATGCTTCTCGCAAAAGAAAATTGAATCCATCGGCAAACGTAAGTAACCTTTATCGAATGTAATTTTCGTATGACTACACCCCGCCATTGGCCCCATCCGGGGCTGTTTGTGGGTACATATTGTAATTTTGAGAATCTTGATTGTCCGCTAAACTTTATGAGCAATCAATGAAAATCATGTAATTTTTAAAATGGATGTGTCGCTATTACGATTTTGAACGATTTTCGCCCATTACGTTTCCAAACCATGGACCAAAAATTATTTGTGTTAAATGACCACCGATACGAATATCTGTAATTCATACACTAAAAAAATTATCTCTCATCCATTGAATGCTTTTATTGAACGATGAACCAGGCCTGCAACCTCTTTGTCTTACTAATTTGACCTTTATTTTCAATAGCTTCGCTCCTGCACTTGCGCGAGAACCTCCTGGACGAATCCAGCGACTCAGGCCTCGGATCCGACATCTACTGCGGTCTCTCTTTACCTGGCTCTGACAATTCCTCCGATATTGACTGCTCCGACTCTGCCGATTCCTGCCTCTCCGGCTTGTCATCCTCATCGTCTACCTGCTTACCGCCTCTACGTGGCCGACCGACGCAAGTCTCCTCCGACCACAGGACCCCGGTTCCATCCAACCCCACCACCGCCCACCACCTAGACTCTAGCCTGGCCCGCTCCCTGGACGCCAAGATGCACATCCAGCAGAACGGTGCCCGCTCTGGTATCGTAGTCACTGCAACCAAGCGATCGGATTCGCTGGTTTCGGCTACCTCGTCCGACCTGCCCTGCGCCAAGCGCCGCAAAATGGCGCCGTCGGGTGGCGCTCAGTTACCCGCCGTCGCCGCCAACGACGGATCCCATCGTCCTGGCGTGCGTGAACACCTGCTGGCTTTTAGCAAGGGCTCTGCGGCGCCTGGAGTGTTAACGGAGGCGGCCGTAAGCACTAACGCGGCCGTTAAGCATGCCCCACGAAGCAGCTTTGAATGCAACGGGTCGTCCGGTGAAGACGGTGCGGCGTGGCCCTCTGCAAGAGACGCATTCGCTCTCAGAGTGTAAGTAGGGAACGATGTGAGATTTTTTTAATTTTTTTTTTTACTTTGGATGGCTTAATGTTTTGACGGAATTATTTTTACAGGTCCCAGAACAATCCGGCAATGGGTACCGAACGCATCGCGGCGCTGCTGTCGGCCAGTGGCAACAACTCTGCTTTGGCCCGCAAGCGGGTGCTGAAGAGGCCCTCTCTGCACTTGTGCTTCCCGTCGCGCTCTCGGGACGGCAAGGTGGAGCTGTGCATCCTGGTGCAACCGGAAGAGCAGCACCGTGCCCGCTACATGACTGAGGGCAGCCGCGGGTCTATCAAGGACGACAAGGGAACAGGGTTCCCGACTGTCAAGGCGAGTTACCATCCACCAACTCTTTAACGAAATTTACCTGTATACACAAATAAAAAATGCGTTTTCCGTATCTGGCATTTGCGGAATGCCCGAGCCAACTGAGAAAATTAATGTTTTAAAATCGGTCTTGCAGTTGGTCGGCTACAACCAGCCAGTGGTGCTTCAGGTGTTCATCGGCTCGGACCAGGGCAAAGTTCAGCCGCATCTCTTCTACCAGGCGTGCAAGGTGACTGGGAAGAATTGCACACCCTGCAACGAGTCGGTCATCGAGGGCACCTGCGCCATCGAAATTAACATGATGCCGGAGAATGACTCGACCGTGAGGTGTGTAAATTGGTCTCTCAAATGACCCAAACAACTGACTAACATGGCAACATCAAAATAAAATCTTGTCTCGTTTCTCGTTTAGTTGCGACTGCATCGGAATCTTGAAGGAGCGTAACGTGGATGTGGAGCAGCGGCTCCCTTACTTTGGTTTAGTGAGGTGTAAGAAGCGCAGCACCAAATGCCGCATCGTGTTCAGGGTCAACCTTCCGTTGCCCAATGGTGGCTTCGAAACACTTCAGGTCGCCTCGTCACAAATTCTCTGCAGTAAGTACTGCTTCCAGTTCTTATCACCTTTCGAAATCAACTGCGACCAATTTGAAATGTTTGTCATGGATCCGCTATTTATTTTTTGGAAATTAAAATTTGACTCTTGACAACTGAAAAAAAATTTAATCAGTTATCAACATCTATGTAATAAACGATTTCGTGTCATAAAAATTATTTTTTCCTTTTTCGATATGTGATTTAATAAATGAAATACTATAAACCTGCTCCTGTGTTTGATCATGCCATTGTTGGAATTGCAGTACAGCTGCAATTAGTACCCTAGAATTTCAGTCTTGTCAAATAGGAAAAAATTCTTATTTTTTTATTTTTTTTTTTCCAGCTCAATCTCCCGGTTTGCCGGAGATCTGCAAGAAGTCGCTGGCTGTTTCTCCCGTGAAGGGCGGCAGCGACCTGTTCATTATCGGCAAGAACTTTCAAAAAGATGCCAAGGTTGTGTTCCAGGAACTCAATGAAGGTGACCGTCTTTTTTTCTCTCTCAATCTGTCGTGTTCCTTCAAATTACGAAGTTAAAACCCAAGTGGCCGTTGCACCCTATATCTTACCTTGCCTTCATTCATATGTTCATTCAGGGGGTTGTGGCCGAGGCTACGAGAGACCATCGTGGGAGGAGGTCGTTGTGCCGGAGAAAGAGTTCTTGCATCAGGTAAACTTGGGGAATGAGCGGGTAATTGTAATTTACCTCGAGTAAGTTTTAGAACGCTCGGCGATTGGCAGATGATAGTTTGTGTGTGTGCGAGCGATCTCTAACAATTATTACCTGCAGCGTCTCTGGTATTTTAACCAGAAACCCCGTTGTAATATACAGTGTGGATTAAAAAAAAAATGGGAGTATTTTAAAATTTACAATTAAAATTGGAAAACGTTAAATCACTGGATCGGCAATCCAATTGCCAATCCGTGTTTCAACTCCCGGTCTGTTCAAAACTATATTTTTCGCAATTACCAGTTCTAATTAAATAATAGAAAAATATTACTATAAAAGAGCGTTCACCACTTGGTTCGGCTTCATTCGGTGCTGTCCCGAATTCACCATTTCCGGTTAAACGTTACGTTTTCCTATTTTAATTGTAAATGCTAATACATCCTTTTTTTAGTCCACACTGTATATTTTTTGTCTTTAAAATCTCCAATTATTTTGGTTCATCATAGTTTATGTAAATAATAATCACTTTTATCGAGTTCAAATTTTATGGAACACTTTTTCGTGGGTGTACGTTTTTTTAGTCGGCTTAAGCAATAAGTACTGTGTTCCTAACCTCAAATAGTAAATATTTTCAAACGATATTAAACGGCACGTTTCTTCTGTCAAAATTCCATTTTCAGTCTCATTTGGTGTGTTCTATCCCCGCCTACCGCGATCAGGGAGTGTCACATCCCGTGAAGGTATACTTGACCGTGCAGAGTGGTGGTAAGAGTAGCGAGCCCCACACCTTCACCTACACCCCTTCCAAAAAAGGTAAACTAGACGTCGCAAATTGCCAGACCCCTCTGTCAATTGGTTTATGGCCAATTGCAAAGGACACAACTGTAATTCTTTCGAGAAGAAAATGTGGGCAAACAACTTTGAGTGCTGGATTTGTGGAGACAGTTGCGTCATTCCAAAAATCTTATTAAAATTTCTTCTTTTTTTTGTTACCACGACCTATTTACAATTTATAGCAAGTGTTTAATTAATACTTAGTTTCATGGAAATATAAGAGTTTTTAAATCTTGAATCATATTTGTTAGGCTTTTTAGTGAAGAACTCTTTGGTTGTCCTGTTTCGTCTCGAGGGAAGTTTTCTTCAATAATTCGCCTTTCAATTCACCACATTAATTTGTTTTCATTTTCAATTTTTGCTTGTTTGCAAATTTTCTTGGTTAAGAAACATTTGTGACCACAAAAAATCAACTAATTGAAAAAATAATTTGTTTTGTTTTTATCCTGAAAAATATAATTTGGGTGCAATGCGTTGACCGGTGAATGATTGGAGTTGGCAAATTAATTATTGTAAAGTGTCTTACTTACCATGATGATGCGCGCGCCTAGTTGTGTGAATGACGTGAAAATGTTTGGCAGTGTGCTAGAGGAGTATAAATGGGATCGACTGTCATTTGGGGAACAATTTTTCTCTGAGTTTATGAGAATTCCACTAGTCAATCCAAAATTCATTATTTTGTATTTTTAATTCCATTTTCGTTTTAAATAAATCATGCCTTACATAACTTTTGATCTACTATTTTTCCAGCAATAAATTTGCATCGCATAACTCAACAAACTAGTTATATGATATTTTAATTTGTCTTGTAATTGGGAATATAATTTTGGGATAATTTTCTATTGTAAAACTGATTTACATGATAGTGGCGGAAATTTAATGTGGTACTTCGCCCAAATGACGTTGATGGTATGATCTATTATGAGCTTGTTTGTTTTTAAAAATATGTAAAAATTTGAGAGCCAATTGCGTTGCTAATGAAATGATTCGAGCTAAATAGAAGCTGATTGTGATAATTGTCACTTGTACATAGACAGCAAGAAATCACGACCCATATTTCTTTTTTAAATATGAAAAAATAGATTTTCGAAAACTTATTGTTTACTTAAATCGAGCGTATTCTAGAAGTGCACGTACATTGGCTCCGAATTTGTTTTGATTCAATATTGTAATAACAATTTATTGCTTTTATTTTATTTTAATACGCAGCTTCCGTATACCGCCGTGGATTAATTTCAGCTTTCAAATGCCCAGACAACTTTACAAAGTGTCGTTTGACATAAAAATATTTATTTTTGTTTTTAATTATACATAACACTACAGTTATCCGTTAATTTAGTCGTTTTGATGGCATTCAAGCAAATATATATTTTCTCGTTTGTGGAAGAAACCAGTTTAATTGTGTCAGACGAAATCTTCAGTTTCATTTCACGAATTTAGCGAGAAAGTTCAATATAGTAAATGAATTGAAATATTAGGAGCCCACATTTAAAAAATGTAACTGCTTGCGAATATCCTGCAATTATCAAAAGAATTAAGGGTTATTCGTGTAATTTTCTAATATCATGCAAATTTTTTTAATTCTTGCAGTTAATCTGTAAAAATGTCTGATATTATGAAAGAATATTTCTTAAAATAGTGGAGTCTTAAAAATTTGGCGTTATTTCTGTATGCGTCAGTCCAATGCATTTCCTTTGGAGATGCCATTTTTACGTGCATATATATTGTACTGTATTTAATAGCAACTGAAAATGAATGTGAATATACATTTTGGTCTGGCGGTATACGATTGCTGGTTTTACGATGTTAACAAATGTTTTTTTTTCTTCTATTTTTGATGTATTTGGGGGGGACTTGGATGGTGGGGTTTGTTGAATGATTTATTTTGTTTTTTTAAAAGCGCTATTAATACTTGTTGATGTGATATTTGATCGAGTGGTTGACTCCGTTCGTCTATATATTTGTTTTCCCCCAGTTTACAGGCGTAGAGGCTGAGCTCGATGGGGAGTTATTATAGGCGTAATTAACAATCCTATAGCATTGGATTGTTACCTACCTGCCATCCTCCTCCTTCACATAGCTTGGGCAGCCTCTGTCTACGCACAATTACGGTACTTTTGCCAAGGCATCGACGCCTCTGGTCCCGGTGACTACAATCTCTCCTCTCCTCCATCTACTTTACGAACGTTCACGTTCAGATAATAAAACCCAACGCCTAAGCTTATGCAATTATTGGCATTTCTTATAGATTACTTTAAAAATGTGCACTTAAAATAAATATGATGTGGCGAGTCAATTAATAATTTAGTTCTTAATTTTTATCTGTTTTTCATCTTATTTTTTAATTCATACCCATTGCATTTTTAGTTGATAAGTTTAGTCATAATTTGGTCACACGGGCAAAGATAACGGGGCCTTTAATATTTTCATTTCAAAGTCTTGTAAAAAAAATTTAAAGTACATCATCCAAAAATTTATTTAAAAAAAGAGTAGGCTTAGGCTGTGGTTCTCTTTTTTGAAGTCGTGCATTTGTTAAAATATTGTGAATTTTTTTGGTGATCTATTGTTCATTATAGCACTGTATGTGTCTTAAATGTTTTTTAAAAATCTGATTCGCTTTTGACATTAAGATTTTCGTTTAAACTTCGAATATCATTTCTTTATATCTAAAAATCTTTCATTTTCCATTGATAATTCCTTTCCAATGATTTCCATAAGCCTATTCCAAATTCCGTAATCTTAATATCAAGTGCACTTCTAATCTGGCACCACTGTGGTTGTCAATAAAATTTATTTTGCCCTTCCCGATGAGGTAACTTTCTATGTCCGGGGGGAGGGACTATCCTCTTATTCTTTTTTGGGTACATCAAGTCGCCATTTTTTTCTCATGTACCGTCACCAACTTGGGCCCAAATCCTACGACGACACACCTTTTAAAGTTAGTCAATTCGGGGAATTCTGGGTGAAATTGGGGGACCGTTGGATTTGGGCTTCAACCATATAAACCGTCCCCTGTTAGATATTCTCTTTGTTTCTACTGGTTGAAACAGAAGATGTGTTGTAATGTGCCACGCTTCCACCTAATTTATGCTTTTTGGCAGGATTTTTATCTCGTGTCCGGTAATGGCATAACAACCATTTATCATTACTGTTGTCAGTTGAGGATGTCCATATATTTTGGCAATGACAGAACGCCAGCAGTATGTTGGCGAATATGGTTTGAAATTGGAGATTTGCACGGTCAAGATTGGCAGCTTGGGAACTCGAGGGCTAGCTATTTTTTCAAAACATTTAGGGGAAAATAATTTCGACACAACTAAATTTATAGCGATTGCACATGAATAGTAGCAAAGTTAGTCAATTTGAGCAACACTTCAGTTGCAATTTGTTTTTTTAGTTCATGTTGACGTGGACAAGGAATCTATGTCAAAGCATTTCCGGATGTGTTGTTTCTAACTATCGAGGTTCAAACAGAGCTGTCCATCTTTCATGCTAAATCCCTTTTTCATGTATCAGATTTGGTGTCCGCGGTCGCAGCGTGATTCCAGTGCGAGCATGTTTGTTTGGCGGTTCGGGGTCTGTACGGGAGTAGTGAGTGCAATTGTGGAGAGTGTGGATGGATGAGTGTGCGAATGGTGTTGTGGGGGTGCAGACAACTACGTCAATCGATGTGTGCCGTACTTGTGTGCACCTCCAAGCATGCGAGTCGGTGGGTGTGAGTGTGTGTATGTGCCGTGAGCGAGGGACAAGTGTGAGAGAAATCATGAGTGTGGCCAGTGAATGAGATGAGCGAAAGGGGTGTGTGGAATCGTGCTGCGTCCGGCGAGGGTCGCCCCCCTGGCAAGATGGCGATTTGGACGATCGAGCGCGAGGGTGCATGTTTTTCGGCCGGTTTTCGGTTCCCTAAAACGTGCGTTAACTTCCGGTCGATTCGCCTCGTCCAATATGTCACGTTCATTTTTTTTTCATTTATTTTGATTCGACCAAGTTTTGCTCAGGATGTTTGTTAGTTTAGGGCTTGCTGGCACATTACAACGTAAATCTTCACTCGAGGTTTTCAACCCCACGGTTTCATTGGGGAGCACTGCATGGTCACATCCAGGTTACCAGGAGGAACACTCGAAATGTATTTTTTGTGTGTTCCATTCCCGGTCATATCTCACCAACCATTCACAATCAAAATGATGGCACAAATTTGTAGACATTATTTTGTCTGCGATAAGCTGGAATTGTACTCGAAAATCCGGTGAGGTATTGAATAGGAACTGGTCATGCAGTCTCCCGAGTTAAATCGCGGACTAAAATCAGTGCAGGGTCATCCGATTAGTTAAACGATTGTTTCAGTTGTCTAATAACCGTTCTCCTTGTGCTGTAGTCCTGGAAGAAACTCTGCAGTGCAAATCCACTCAGCATTCGAAAGCTTCTTCTCATGGTGAGATTTGTTTGTTTCAAATTTAGTTAGTACATCCATTTTAATATATTAAATTCATTTTCCAATTTAAAATTGAGAAAGATTTAGTATCCCAAATAAATACTTCATAAAAAGATAATTTTAAAGAAATGATGACGCTCAAGTTGACGAGGGTTTATTTTAGGTTCACGAAAATGTTAATCGTATATTTTTTTTTACAATTACAGATGCCGTCAAGTTGCCATTGGATCGCGGATACGGGGACCTCCGCCAGATGTCGCCGCCCATCAACAGCCTGACCGGCTACGACGTGCCTCTGGTAGCGCAAGGCCGCTCCCAACTGGAGAGCCTACTCAAACCAGACCTTCCGTTGTGCCGGCGGCGGCCCTCTATGTCGCCCACGTCGCCTCTGCGGCACATGTTCACAGTCCCCTCGTCCATGGGTTCGGCCGACCTGGTCAATGGCGACGGTGTCGTCGTGCATCTCAAGCAGGAATTCCCTCCCGCGTCGGAGGATCAGCTCCTGCCCCTGTCGCCGCCACCGTCAGCGCACTCGCCGCCAGGTGGAGCCATGATCGATAGCCTGCAGAGCATGGCGGAGGCACGGGCGGAACAGGCCTCGCTCATGTCCGGCATCAGCCAGCTAGCTTCAGAAATTGTGGAAGCGCAGGAGGCAGAGGCTAAGTCCAGGTATGGACATTATCAATTTTATGATGTTTAAAAAATTAATTAGTGTTCTCCGCTCAGTTCGTGTTCTGTCCGTCCGATTTAAATTTTTTATACATTCGCAACTCATTTCTGCGTGTCAATTGGATATTTTTAAGATTGTCTGAGATGGCGGCCGACGTGGCTAACAACTTCGTGTCCATGTCTGAACCCCAGCGGTCACCACTGGAGATTGCGAATGGTGGATTTTTGAATAACGCCAACGGATGTTCCAGCTCATCGCTGGAGACGACAGCGCACAACGAGCCGGTGGTATCTGCCACATTTCACTCGGAAACGATGCCTAGCGTCTACAGTGTAGCCACCACAGAGTCTGATCACCGGACCACATCGGAAATGAGTAACGTGAGCATGGGATTGGCGCAGCTGTTGCCTGCGGACGTGTCCTGTCTGGACCATCCTTCGTCGGCGGGCGCCGCCATGGACGCCTTCATGGCAAACCTCACGCCAGTATCTTTAGCGGAACAACGCGGGGGCATCACCGCTACTACCTGTCCCGAGGCCATGTTCGCCGGTTCGGTGGAGGTGGCCGTGGCTAACGTGCATGGTCATGACATAGGTGAGTGTTTTATCTCTTCCTATTGGCGCGAAATTTGTATTGAGGTAATGAGTAAGCATTCAGAACTGATAGATTTAGTGTATTTTGTTTTCATTTTTGTTGCGCAATTGTAAATTTATGTTTCAACTAACAAGGTTGTATTTCTCCCCTACTCGAACCCATAATGCTAGGTACCGTTGACAGTGGCCTCGCACGTTCGAAGGTAGATACGTGTTCCCTGCATCAAAACTTCTTGGTGTCGGACCCGTGTTCTTCTCTGCAAACGACGTCATCTTATACTACACAAACCACCAGTACAGTCGATCGCATCGTCTCCACTACGGAAGCGTCAGAGTTCCCCAGTTTGGGTCAGTCAGTCACCGCCGATACAGCGTCCCCATCGACCAATGGCCAATCTCACCAATTGCACTCTTCGGTGGCCGTCATGGCGACGGTCACTTCAACTACGACTTCTACACCCTCCGTCGGTGTAGTGGTCAAGTGTGAGCCTCCCACGGGGCCTCAGGTGGCCCCCGGCCAGTTCGGAAATGGAGGCACTAGCACTTCGGCGGCCGACCTCAACTGCTTCCAGCAGAGTATGACGATGACTCTCAGTCAGATGTCGGACGCTGATCTGTTGTCCATCATCAATCCCAGCACATTTCTCACCAGTGAGTATCGTTTTATTTCTTATCGGTGTTATCGGGCCGACAATTTGTAACTGGAACAAATCCTTGGAAACGCAAACCTGTGTAGCTAGCTGACCGCCTCTGCATGGCAGTTAATTTCACCAGTTATTTTCAGATCAAAAATTTATTTTTGGTCTCATCCGTCAAGTATGAATTTGAATGACCACTTTTAAAATTTTGCAATTAATAACTATTAAATTTTTTCCCCTTTTTCAGTGTAACGAGATGGTGCTGAAAGATGGTCACTGTCAACAATAGCAACGTTCAAGATCGAGTCGCTGGTGCGTCCTGTGTGTTCTACCGCAACCGGTCAATTCTGCAACCTACGTCGTCAGACTGTGCCACGTAACCAACAGGACACTGATCTACTTGTACTAGGGTCCCAATGCGAGCAGCATTTTGATTTGTGTTTTTTATTTCGATCATGTGACTGCAATGTGCAACACACTGTCAACAACGAACTTTGATCATGCGAATGAACTCTGACAATATTTAGAAACGTATTCAAGATGTACAAAATAGATTCGAGACTGAAAACCTTTTTTGTCTAATCTGCGTCGCCAATCAAGAGTGGTTGATTCGGATGTGTCTACCTACTAAAGTGTTGCGGACAAGCTAAGCCATAACTCAACTTCGAAACTGTCGTGCGAACAGATCTCGGCCAAGTAGGAGGACCGTTTCTGTGTATTATCGGAACAATTTACTCGGAACCTATTCTTGGGCCAACTGCATTTCAAGCTGCCATTCGTGTCGTGTTACGTTAGCTCTAATCGTGCTTTCTCGCGAGCCTTAATTTGGCCCCAACTCCTGTGTTGGCCCCGGACCACAACTCATTAAAATATATATATATATTTAAAAAATATATAGTAGCTGTCGCGAGCATCTCTTTGACCGAGCTTAAGTACGGTGAGTCAATTCCTCGTCGTTTCAACTGTAAACTGTCTTGTAGTTGTATATTAAAACGATTATATTGTTTATATAGGTTCGTATACTTATTTGCTATCATTCAATTGGCGCTGAAATTATTTTGTATCTCAATAGTTGTCGCAATCTACTAGGCTTTTTTTTTACATTGAAAATATACATGTAGTTCTGTTCACTGATTTCATTGATCTGGTTAATGTAAATAGAGAATTCATCTAATGTTATTATCTGTTTAGACAAAATATTGTAATTTAAAAGATTTTTGGCGTACCGAAATCTTTTTTGTCTTTTGAGATTTTGATTTGAGCACTAATCCTTGTAGATTAGTGGATGGATGATCCATCTTGGAGCCCAGTTTTCTGCTCAATAGAGCATCACTTCTTATGAAAGAAATTAATAAATTCATAGATTAATATCATTAGATGAATAATTTGCTACACTTAGATTTACCGTGAAGTTTCCGAACAATTTGCACACTTTATCTTAGTTTTTTTTCCTACCATCCCGAACTTCTAGGATGCGTTCCCATAACCATATTACATTTCAATACATTTGAACAAATTATTTTGCATTTTGTATTTGCGCGGCAAGCTGTGAAACTTTGCAAATTAATTTCTAATTGAAATTCTTGTTTATTAATCAAAAAAACATCAGAGGTGCCGGTGAATAAACACGTTAACTTCTTGTAAAATATAATCCAAATTCAAGTTACAATTGCGTAACTATAAAAACGATATCTTGCTTCCACAGAAAAGAAATTGCAAATTACATGAATACGATTTCCAACATTTTGCTAGTTGTAAAATATGAAAACAAGTGTTTTGCTTGTCAAGAGATGTTGTGTGAGGGAAAGACAACGAACGCACAGGTTGTCTGTTCTCTGACCATTTTCTTCTCACTGTTGCACAATCAAATGTTGTCGGGTCATGGGGGGA
Source organism: Mycogona germanica (assembly GCA_034698785.1). NCBI lineage: Eukaryota > Metazoa > Arthropoda > Diplopoda > Chordeumatida > Chordeumatidae > Mycogona > Mycogona germanica. The sequence continues at coordinate 4,183 of JAQGBY010001423.1, read as the reverse complement.
GGGAAAAGGGGAGTAGGAGCGATAGGGAGGTTGCTTAAACTCGAGACGGGGAGAACCGGTGTTCCAAAAGTCGACCAGACTATTTTTTATCTCCATAATGTGTTTCGGCTCAGGTCTGCCGAGAAATTGGGATGACAAACCTCCACCACAGGCCGGGGGTAGAGGGCTAATAGAGAGGGGATGGGGGAAAGGTGATGCTGGATAGCGGTCCCCCCCACGCGAAGAATGGTAGTTCTCCTACGTGCGTTGTCATAGCCAGGTCAGGGCAAGGGGTGGGGGAATGTCTGAACGGATTGGCCCCCATTTTTCTAAAATAGGACGACGGGCTGATTCGGTTGCCCCGGCAACCACCGGGGGTGGGGCCCCCGAAACTAAAACTGAATTGTCGGTTGGGGGCCGCACCCCGCTGGGGTCGGGCCAGCCAGTGCAGGGCGAGACTGAACGGCTCGGTAGGGGTGGGCGAAATCAGTATCACAATTTTCAATAGTTTTTCGACTAGCTTGTTTCATACTTGAGAAACAGGAATAAATCCATGCAAACGACATCGTTTGCCATGCGTGGATTGGCAAAATGTTGGTCTGAGAACTCGTAACTGTATTTTGTAATTTTCTTAAACAATTTGGTTTTTTTGAGGCAATATATTTGGATGAGAAGGACTTTTTTTTTAAGTGTCAAAAGCAAAAGATAACTTCTCAAAGTTTGGAACGATCTACAATTTTTTCGATTCAATAATAGATCTAATATAAGATTGTAGACCGTTTGTGTTTATTTGTTGCCGCCTATATTTTCCCGAAACGCATACTTGTTGTCTACACAACACTTGTCGCTCTTAAGATAGGTTTTTTATTTACTATCGCCCATCACGTTGGTCTGGGAGTCGCTGGCTGGAGGAAAACACTTGTGCGCCCGCGATTCAGGTCAGCGTGAAAGGCGTGGGCTCCGGTGATTGGTTCTGGAGAAGGAAGGAAGGGAGGGTGGTGGTGGTGGTGGGGGGTTGACTTAAATACACCCCCGGTTTTTTTTTACAAATCCCCATGACTCAGATCATGCAAATAGTGTTGCAGCCACTTCACAGGCATTCTGGAATTGAAATTATTTAATAATTCGTCCGAACCCACCAGTGAAAAACCACCTAAGCACCAAGAGTGTTGAAATTCCAATTTTGGTATTTATATTTTAGCAAGGTATTGAATTTTGGATATGTTAATTTTTTTTTTACAAAAGCGAAACGCTATTGTTTGGAAAACAAAATAATAAAAATAGGACGTCTGGATTCTGTAAAATAAAATGGAAGTTGTTCCCGGACAGCGCCGGACGTGAAAAGGCGAACAAGAGTTGGCGATAACTCATCTTACAATAAATAATAGTAAACTATTATTTAAAAATGAATTAAACTAGAAAAAGGTGGAAACTGACGATATAACGATGACACGATACCACATCCACATCTCCCCTGGAAAATATATTTGGTTTACTATTATTTATTTTAAGAAGAGTCATCGCCAACTATTGTTCGTCTTTTCTCGTCCAGCGCTGTCCCGGACGGTTGTCTTGCTGATCTCAGCGATGCAATGTCACGGATGCAATTTCCGTTTTACCGTTAACAGTAAGATTCAGCGATAACACACGAGTTAAAAGTTAGTGGAATTTGAGGTCCCCTTTACCTCAGTGTTAGGGTGGAAAACTGGCGAACCTCCTTAACAAATTGCAAAAAAATTCAACGACTTAACTGCAGCCTTACCTGTCTGGTGCTGGAACACAAATTCCGTTTTTTAATGATTATTATTTCAAATGGTAAACACGCTCAGGATTGTTTTTTTTTTCTTTTGTCAAATCAGAATTTGTTAATATGTCGGAGTTCAGTTGTTCAACTTATTTTCTCAGTTTTTAAACTGAGTTTGTGCGAAATTTGTATTTGAATTTTTGATAAACCCACCATTTTTGCCTGCTTTGGGGAAACAATTGGCTCGAAGCTAGTATCTATGCTAAAATAACAAGTTTTTACTCTTCGTTTGGAGAAAATTAGAGAAATTTGCACAGTTGATCAGATGCGTATTTTTGGAATCCACTTGCTATTTCTAAGAACTGACAACGAGAAGAGAGAGGGGTCAAAAGGTGATAGAAGAAAGTTGAAACACTAGTTGGAGAAAAAAAACAATTGGAATTTTTTCATAACGTAAGGAGTGCGGTTGAGGTGGCCGATGGGGGAGGTAAGGGATGGGGGGTGGGAAAGAGTGTCGGCCTACACTATGTTGTCGACGCTGACAAGTCTAAACCAGGGGGGGTTGGGGGGGGGAGTTCGTGGTGGGGGGATTCAAGAGCGAGAGCGAGAGATTGGGGGGCGGTGAACTGCGATACCAGAGAGGTTAAATTCCACGCCGTCGTCCCACAGGATGAGGGAGTGGTGGTGTTGGTGGTGGTGGTGGTGGTGGGGAGGTTGAAAGTGGGGGAGAGACGTCGGGTTGTAGCTAGATATCGGAGTTGTTGGGATTTCGATGTTCCAAGAACGGGGGGGATGCAATTGTAAAATCAATGCTTTGGTAAACATGGACGCCATTTTTGGTCTCTGTTTCAATCGGTGGGCGTATCTTTCACCAAGTCTGCTTGCTGTGGGGGCTGCTTGCGGGTAAAATTTTGTAATTGTAATTGTATCGCTTCGAGATTCACAAGTTTCAATCAAGATCAAATTGGAAAAAGGGTGTTATGACACCCGTTTTCAATTCGGTTGTATGTCCAACGCTAGACATCTAGAAGAGTTTTTTATTATTGTTAAAGTGTTGATGAAAGAAAGGATTGACACTTTCGGATATCTTCCCCCTTTCAGCTTTCTCCGAAGTGATCGTTGTTCTAAAAAAAATTCAATACTGGTCAACCAAAGATGTATATTTTTTTAAATCCTCCATGATATGAAAATTTAATTTTTGTTTTGTTGTTTAAATTGCACGCTGTTGGCGTTGCTGTTTAAAATTCACGGGGAAGTAGTCAGCGTCGAGATTCAAAGTAGCGCAAACAATGTTTATTACCTTGTTTTTCCTTTGCCCAACCTTCAGTCGATTACTGTTTGAAAAACAAACCCCATTCTTTTCCATTTTTATTGCGTGATTTTTAAAACTTTCAGGTTATCGTGTGTACGCTAACTACATAAAATATAAAAAGTAGGATACGCGGGGTTCGTCAAGGAGAAGGAAGGAGGGGGGGGGGGGTAGAAACTATCCCACACAAATACTTCATGTTTGTTCCAATGTACAGTGGAAAAACCAAAAAGGCAACGAGGCGTTTCATAGATCGTCCTAAAATTTGAACAAGCCGACGTGCGAGAGCTAGAAAGAGAGAGAGCGAATAAAAAATGATAGTGGGGGGTTAGTGCTGGGGCAAGGCACATCGCGGCGGGGGGGAGGCGTTCCACGTTCGGTCATTTCTCAAATTCATAAGCAACACCCCACCACCCACCCCCAGTTTTAGCCTCACGGAGGGGATGAGCGATAGGAGGACTACTATCGATTGTTTTACGTTTTGACGCGCGGTAGTTGACGTCTGACATGGACAGTTTGCGAAAATCGGTTATCCAACTTGGTCAGCGTAACCCTTTCACAAAACACCTGCCCTCTTTTTTTTACCAAGTCAGGTTCTTTTCAAATAAGATTTATAAAAAAAAAGATTCGTTCAGAAGTTTGATTCCAACTTTCTTACATTTTTTTTTAATAGTTTTATTTGCAAAATTGGAGAACGGATTGTGCGCGCGCAGGTTACCGAACGAACGGAACTAGTTTTCGGATTTTTGGTTGTCTGAAAAAGAAATGGTAGTTAGGTTGGGGAAAACAAGTCTGCAATTTTAATTACACTTCAGACACATCGCTGGTCAATTAACTCGAAATCGAGCGGTCGTTTGCCGTCTGAAAACAGAAACAGAAATTGAAAACAAACTTTTGAGAAATGTTTTTAGAACGTCTGGGTGATAATAATCAGAAATGGTGGATTCGGGACAGCACCGAATGAAAAGACGAACCGAGTAAATAATAATTGTAATAGTATTACTATTTATTTTTTATTATTACTATTAAAATTGTTACTTCTATCGCAATTACCAGTTCAAATTAAAATAATAGTAAAATCCTATATTATAAAACAAAGAATTGGATTTTGGTGTGCAGAGCAAAATTTCAGAACGGCTCAATGAAATCGC
>JAQGBY010001422.1:0-29505 GCA_034698785.1 Mycogona germanica | reverse complement strand
CACACATGTAAACAGTCTTGACAGTCGACACTGAGAGCGTGACGTCATACTCTCGCTAGAGAGCTCTAGCATGTAAATCCGGCATTATGTCCTAGTCACACTGTGAGCGTTGGAATTGTGCTGGAGATTGGGCCAATGGTCTTTTGAGAGATCGCGGGCGCCGCCAATACAAGCACTGCAGCCGGAAGAACGACGTCATTCCGCAAGGCCGTGCACGGTGCTGCCACGCTACGGTGTGGCGATCGTGACAATCACACGAACAGTTTATTGATTAATGAGTTTTCGTAAAAAATCAACTCGAGCGTTTCGTGAACTGATCATGAATCCCAATTTTCAAAACAGTTGGCGAGATCGTAAAAATTTCACAACCCGAGTCACATTTTTGGCATTCCCGAGAACACCGCTTGTCGAATAAAATACTAAAGTAACTAAACAAATTGTTACTTGTGGCTGACTAGCAGGTGGCAGCACATGTTCACTGGCACAATGAAAATACAATCGCGTTAGAAAAAACATTAGAGCGCAATCGCATTCTGGAGGTGGCCAATTTAAGTCAAAGAGCAATGAGATCAAAGGAATAAAGGCAGCTCTTCTAGAGAGGCAATTTTCTGGAACGAGTGTGGCGGCCTTCCTCCCGCTTTCTCTGATGTTGTACCGCGAATCCGCGTTGAACTTATCAAAAATGTTAGTTTCATCCATCGCTCACTAGATGGCGTTACACTCCCCCGAAATCAAATTGTGTTCAAATTGTGAAACCTGTGTCATGTGTGGCGCCATCTAGCGAGCAATTTATAAAACACAGAGTGAGCTTTCTTCGGTGGTCCGAACAAGTTAATTCATTCAAAATATGTTAATTTTGGATTCAAATTGGGATAAATATCCCACGCTCGAGTACCATCTATAGTGAGCAGAACTGGCGAGTGTTATTTAGAAAAAAATCTGTTTAAACCGAAATTGTCAGCCAAGTGTGTTCCTCAGGGTGAGGGTCAATGAAGTTTAAATAAGTAAAACTGGTTGACCTCAAGTTTCGTTAAAAATAAATGTCCGACATAACTGAATTTTTGGTCGAAGGAATGCTAAAGGTTGCAGGATACCACGAAATGAAACGCCATTTGGCGAGTGGACCTTAAATAGCGGCCATTGATTAGCTCTAGCTTATCGTTTCAAGTATTTGCGCACGAAGGGACGAACACAACTTTTCGATAAGATCATTTGTTTGAGTCGTCCTACATGTATTTCATTCGCCAAATAATGACGACCCACATTTGTCGGCACTCGGACCAAGCACTGGCGTAATTACCACCACCTTCTCCCATTTCCACCTGCCCGTCATTCCCATATACACACCTGGACACGAGACACCGAGTTTAAAAGGACTAGATGGCGAGTGTCCATCTTATTCATTAGGTGACCCGTCTGAAACAAGTATGACGTCATTACGCTCACTTTCACGTCCGCATTCCCCGAGAACGTCAAAACGACATCCAACAAGGACATTAACCAGCCAATCAACACTTATTTGTAAAACAGAATAAAATTATATTTTAATTTTTAAAAAAAGCCTTTTTGATTTCGACTGTAGAAGAGCGAAATACTTGTACAGGCTGGAGACGAACGAACGAGCTGCTGGACGTTGGTCAAAAGTTTCCCCTCCCCTTCAGGAGACATTCAGTTCGCTAACACGCATTTCCACCCCCCTCGCCTCACCTTCTCTCCACTGCGCACCTTTTATCTGCGGTAGGCCACTAGGCCTAGGCGAGTGTGAGTCAGCAAACGAGGCTAGTGCAGTCAGCGAAGTGACAATGGTATCGTTTATTAGTTATAGGGTTTGATTCGCACTTGGCAAAATGTCAAAGATATTTCTACATTTCGACGATAAACTATTAATGGGAGTGGAGAGGGGGGATGGGGTGGTGGATAAGGAGGTGGAGCTGAACTTTTACGATACACTGGGACGCGTAAAACGCGATTAATACGCGAAAGGGGAACCCGTTTTTAAATGGGGATTGGATAGTGAAACGCTATTTAGGCAGCTAAGGACGTTCACTGACTGTGGCTCGGCGGTCCCTGGTTCGATTCCCGTCGCGGGCTCTCGAAAAAGTGTCAATCCCGGGGAACTGGGCTCGTGCCCCTCACAGAATTCCCGGAACAAATGAATGTAACATTCGTTACTTTTTTCGAATCTTATATTGTTTTACCCGGCAAATTGCGATTCCACGATGCGAATGTCCAGTTGTTGAATTTGACCGTGCGAATCGATGATGGTGCACTCGGTCCAGGTGTTCCAAAATGTTTTATCGAGAGTGTTGCAACAGCGGCAAAATTCAAGGGCGATCAGGTGTCATTGTACGCGTATTTTCGGTTTGCAGGTTGCTGGAACAAATTTGTAAAAATGTAATTATAGTTCAATCCATTCAGTCATATCGCATATTTCAATTCAGTTATAGGTCCAATAGTTTGAGTATAACCAGGCAAAGAAACTGGCTTCGCCCGGGGATCATAATAAATGCGCGATATTATTCGATAGTCTATCGATAGTCAAATTACGATTTTGTTTACAACCTATGTGATTTACGAACGGCTAAACGAAATTGAATGAAATTTGAGCAGTAGATAGTTCCGTAAATTTGAAGTCGAGCGCAAGTTATTTGAGGTCTCGGTTTTGCGAATTTCTCGAGATATAAACCGTTGAAATTTGAAGAATTACCATCAAAAAGAAAAATTCCAAGATGTCGTCTCCACTTGAACAAAATGGCGCTGTCGTCGCTCTCACGTGCGCCAATCACGTGTTACCAGTGATGCCAGCGACATTTGCCACACTAAATCCCACTTTTTTTCACATTTAAATTCACAAAGGGTTGGCAATCTCATTTTTTTAAATCACGTGTTGTGGCGTCATTGTCATGACGTCACAACATATGACGAATTTCCAACTACAGTGTTCCCGATATATCTTATGATTCACACGTAAAACAGTGTTAAAAATATTAGAAAAAATAGTTTGTCTGCCATGACGAGGACAGTCGAGCGAAGCGGACCCTATCTCTAAATACAATATAAATTGTTTCTAAAATTCGCCCAGGAGACTTCGATAGATCGCTCAAGTTTGACAATAACAAACATTATGACGAAATTGTAATTGGCCAAAATTACAATTTCTCCTCGCTCATGTCACACCTCCGTTACGTTCACGGATGGTGGCTGCGGTGGAATCGGTCATTATGACGCCACTATTTCGCTCTCAATCTACTCCCTATGACGTCACACAGGTCCGAACGAATGACAAAAGCCAGACTTAATGACTCGCTTATTATTAGCTCGTTTGCATCACTCAATCATTGTTGCAGACATCAACGACAACGGGAATGAGAGAGGAAGAATGACGAAATAATAAGTGAGAGAGGGGTTAAGGGGGAGGAGGAGGACGATTAGAAGTCAACAGCTCTTAAAAAATACGCACATATTTAAATCCCGAAACTATTGAAACTGGGTCAAAAATGTGTCGGAACTGGGTCATCGAATTTCGATCCCAGTAAATTCAATTTGAAACTAACAGCATGTCCCCACATGGATGTTCGCGAGCACACGGCTGTTTCGACCAATCAACCATTAGTCGGGTGTTAAAAAAATTAATTGCCTCGTATAGGGGGGAAGGCGTGACGTTAAAAACGATTAACACCAGGACGACGACGAGAGAGACCCCAAACGAGGAAGGTAACCATGACCCAATCTTAAATCAACCGAGAGACAATGCAAACAAGTATATAAAAGAAAAATGGCGGGTCACACATCAAAATTCAACCAGGAAAGAGGAACACTTCACCAGGATCCGCCACATCCAGCAAAAACACCCCTAATTCAATACGATCGAGCTTCCAACAAACAACGAAGTTGGCGAATTATGCAAATTTTAAATTTGATTCCGCGAAGCAGGTTTTTATGATGAGTGTCAAAAAAATACGTGTCGCAAGATCTTTTGAAAGTTGGCTCGGATCCCATCCCTTAAGAATTATCGCATCGACGCTACATCTTCATTAACGATCGCAACTTTTATATCGGTTCAAAAGTCTTTAACGCCAACTCGATAAAAATGTCTTCAGTACAAAAACCGGGTAATTTGATTTTATGAATTGTGATCGGAGCGGAAACTTCCGGTTGACGAGTCATTAATTGGATGTGGGCGCGGAACATTTCCAAATGACTTCCCACTTCCCTCCACACACTGGTTAGTGGTTAGTTAACTTGTCCTAGTTCAATCTAGAAAGTCATTTTTTTTCGCGACAAGAGGCCAGGTTATCGTACACATTAGAACTAGAAACCACCGTTATCTGTAAATAATACATTAGAGATATCTCAATATTTGCAGCTCTCATATGCGATAAAGGAATTAGTGCGAGAGAAACGAAATATGTCAGCTCTTCAGAATCGTGTACGAAACTGCAACGCGATGGACGACTAAACTTATAAATTCACAAAAAAAATTTCATTTATAATTTCTCAGAATGTAGAGAATCGATGAACATTCAAATCAGTTTGTTTCGTAAATATGTCAATTCAATTTTCCGGATCAGATTTCCTTTTTCGAGACATCAACAATTGCAGTGTATCTTTTGAATTCAGTTTTTCGAAGCAACAATAAAATTCAAATTCAGAATCTCGTCATATTTTACTTATTTTATAAACAAGACACATGTTGATAAACTTGAGACAAATATTTCAAAATAGAATTTCTTTTAAGTCATGTTCCGGGAACACATTGTTTTTTGGGCGCAGACGGTAAAATACAAGAGAGAACATGATTTCGTGAACAAATATCTTACAATTGTAAATTTGGTAACATTTTGTTAACGCAACCGAAATTCGATCGAATCATTTAAAGTATTTAACGAGTCGAAAATTAATTTCCGGTTGTTTCGTTTAGATTTAACGTACGAGTTTAAATTCTTATGAAAAAATAGATGTATGGACTGGATAGATTGTTGGACAGGGTCAGGGGTGCTGATTGGGAATAAAAAATCTATGTGGAGTTCACGTTGGGGGTTCCTTAGGGTGTCCCGACTTAAGATATGACGAGATCGGCCGGAGAAGAGTCACACGGCACGACAATCGCGCTCTTGGCATGTCCGGGTGGCCGTCCTCGCCGCGTCTTGGTCGGAAGCGGAAGCAGTCCGTCCGCCGCCGCCGCCGCCCGTCCCGCGCCACGCCGGTGCACCTTCAGGTGTTTGGCCAGGTGGTCCGATCGGGCGAAGCGTTTGGCGCACAGCTGACACGGATAGGGTTTGACGCCGGAATGGGATCGTCGGTGTCGGGCCAGCTCGTCGGAGCGAGAGAATCGCCAGCCGCAGGCCGGCCACACGCACGCGAATGGCTTCTCGCCCGTGTGACGCCGCAGGTGCGCCTTCAGGTGAGACGACTTGGAGTAGACTTTGGCGCAGCCGTCGTACGTGCACACGAACGTCTTGTCGTCCACCGTGCCGCGTGCCAGCAGCTCCTGGGCCGACAGCTGCTGATGCGACGGGGACGGCTCCGGCACGGAAGGCGACGCTGGTGCCCGAGTCGTGGATGAGGAGGAGGAGAAGGAAGTCGCGGAGACGGGGGAGGAGGCGCCGGAGGAGGTGCCGGAGGACGTGCCGGAGGACGACTGGGGCGGCGACCAGAAGAGAGACGAGAGCTCGTTGCTGGTGAAGGCGGAGAGGGCGGGTCGGGTGGCCCGGGAGGCGCGGGTGGGCTTGCGGCCACGTGGACGACCGGCGCCGGGGCGCACCGACACGTCAGTCCCGCCACGGGCCTTCTTACTGACGCGGGAACCACTTCCGTTTGACTTTCGCTTCACAGCCTGCTTTTTACTATTGGTAGTGACGGCGGAGGCGGACGACGGACCAAAAGTACCGCCCGCACGGCGCTGCTCCTGATGTCGGACCCTGGAAGTGCTGCTGGACACCACGTCGTCCGTCACTTCTGTCGTCCAGCACGACTCGGGCGAGAGTGGCAACGTGGTCCGGCTACCGGATCCGGCCTTCATGAGTGATGGCAGACCCACGCCCAGCACGTGCAGCATGTCGGGCGGAGTCATCAGAGTGGCGGCGCTGCTGTCGGCCGGTGACCTGGCGTGGCCATGGTCGTGCTGGACGGAGCTGAGCTGATGCGTCGTCCCGGCCGGCGAAAACGACGATAAATCGGCGCCCCACTTGCTATTGTTGTGAGAGTGAATGCCGCCAGGGTCACTGGAGGTCGGAAGAGCGGCGAAAATAGCGTCCAACGACGACACATTCGGTTGGAGGGCAACCTCACCGTGACCACCACCACCATGTTCGCCGGTTGGACTCGTGGCTTTCTCGTCCACGGAATACTTGTTGGCACTCGGCTGAGCTCGATGGGGTGAACCGGGCTCAGAGTTTTTCTGCGATGACGACACCAGCGGATCGCGTGTGATTACATCAGCGGCGGGGCCAATGGAGGAGGCGGAAGTGGAAGGAGGTGGTGGAGAGGATGCTGAGTCAGTGGCAGCAACAGCGGCACCACCCGCGTCCGCCACCAATATCCTGTCCAGCCATTTGTTGCAATAGCGATCGCAGTTTTGCAGAACGGACTTGTCGGCGGCGGCGGCTGTGGTGGTCGCCGCGTACTGCTGGAAGCTGTCGGCGCCGCACTCGTCCGCGTCGCCGGACGCGAAGAACTGATCGAAGAAGAAGCGCTCGTCGTCCAGGTCCGGCACGGACGACAGCGATCCGGCATCGCTGCAGCTATGGCTGGTGGCTCGACTGCTGCCGCCGCTGCTGTCCAGACCGTCGTTGCAGTAGGCGAAGGGAGCGGCGAGCGTCGTGGGCGACTCCGGCCTGCAGCCGCCGGTGGACTCGACGGACGACCACAGCGACTCCAGGCCGGTGCCGTAACTATCCGTCTCGTCCTGCATCCAGTCGTTGGCCAAGAGGGCGGACGCGCTGTCCCAGTTGTTGTCCAGGAAGGTGGCCATGCAGGCATCCAACTGCCGGCAGTCCACATCCTGCTCCTCCAGCTCCTCAATGTCCAGATGACAACGCGAGGTGGCGCTCGAGTCGACGGCGCAATCGGAATCGCAGCAGATAGACGGCGGCGGAGTGTTGAAGACGTCGACGAACACTTCCAGATCCGGCAACGGATTAGTCGTCATGATGTCGTCCAGCACTCGCAGCCAGCGCACTCACCACACACACCACACACTCGCGATTTAGGAAAAACACTCGAAGAAGTAAATTTCACTCGACTCACACGTTATAAATTCCCCGAACGAATTGACCACGAGTTGAGTTAATCGAGATCCGCGTTCACCGCGCAAAAGTGCGTCATTCGTAAAAATGCAAAATGCGGCGGCGGCGCCACGGCAGTTGCCCAGGGGCGAGATGAGGTGGAGAAGAAGAAATCGTGATTCAGCTAAACGTCCTCCGCTCCAGCCGCCGCTGCTGCTGCTCCTGCTCCCCAACACCCATTTCCCCCGCAAAAGTTGTGCAAAAATTCTGCAAAAATAAAATACTGGTGTAAAAGTCAGGAGAGCGTGTGTTCGAGAACTACACAGGATACAGTTCCTCGAGTTTTCGTAGAAAATTAGCTCGGTCGTGCACACACACACACACACACTTACACTGTACCGAAGGTGGATTGCGCAAATAGGTTTCGCACCGTCGGACGAGAACCGGTGAGAAAGTCGTAACTACCTTCGTGATTTCTCCAGTCGAGTCGTGGTTGCGCCGAGTCGCACTCACCAAATCTCAGTCGTCGAATGAATGGCTCGACTCCACTCGACTCAACACACGACGGCGCACACACCACGTGTAATAGTAGTTGAATGAAAGCGGAGGGTGGGCAAGGTGGTGGTGGTGGTGGTGGCGGAGGCGGCGGCGGCAGGAGGGTGGAAAGGAGCTTGACACGCTCACCCCCAAAAAAACAAAAAAAAAGTGATGGCGACCTGCCTGGCAATGGCTGGTAAGTCCTCGTTTATTGTTATTGCTGGGTGTATCGAAAGTCCTTGATAAAGTTTGGCAAGAAACAGCGGCGGTGGCGACTGGAAAACTGAGTCTGTCTCTTTGATTCACGCGTGTGTGTGTGTGTGTTGTACGTACAGCTATGCTGGTGGTTGCGCGGAATGGCGAATGTCGAAATATTAATTGCTCTTTTCAGCAAATCATTGGTTGTACAACAGCACTCTCCACCCGCATGTGTGATTGTGCCAATGCTGGCGAATGTCGAACGGGGAAAACTTGACAATAATTTATCCGCCGCAACATGTCGTCCCCGGGACGAGGCGAACAATTAACGCCGGAGCCTGTTCTGGCACATGTCTGGCCTAAAAATGAACTCAGTCGGAGAGAGAGTTTTACATTTGCACGGTGCCTTTCAAACGCACCCCCGGTCACCACCACCACCACCACCACGACAACACCACTGGTATCAGGCGCGTTTCCGGTTTGGAAGGCGACGGGCCACCAAGATCACTTCCACAGTTAAGGAATAATCCGAGCATTCATCTCTCGAAGAAAGAGAGAGTGGCGTTGACGTGTCCCTCCACGGGGGTGGTGGTGGGATCAAGATGGCGCTGATGACCCAAAACGGATATCCGGTGGAGCGACGCGTCCGGCGCCGAGTGGCCGAGTGGCGGCGCCACGCACGTCCCAGTCGAGAGTTCAATATCCGCTGTTGCGTCGCGGTCACTGTTTTTCCATCCAACACCGAAAGTACTTTTGGACCGGTGAATCCAAAAACTAGCGATCGGACCCGGCGTCCAATTACGGAACTCGTCCACTCCTCTGACCAGTCAGTGCTCTGACTCGCTGCTCTCACTCAATTATTGTAATTGATGAAACGCGATGCCGGATGAGTTTCGGGAGCGAAGAGCGCGCTCCGGGACCACGGTGTTCCCACCACCAACTGGGACACCACGTCCAGTCCACACGCTCTCTCCTAACTAACTCTCGCTCCTTCTTTCCTTGAACTTTGCGACGATGCAATTGGAGCTCGCCAGATCGCGACAACAACTACACCGAATTATAGTTGCCGAAAAAGAGAAAAGGGAAAGAACGTTGCGCAAGGATGACCCGAAAAAAAAAGTGAAAGTGTCAGTGGAGCGATCACCCCTCGCGTCTGGACGTCAAGCCGCTGGCCAGCTCAATAACAAAAAAGTGGTCACCAGTGCTGTAGGCTTTCTCTCCGGCGGCCGCACGATCACTGAACACGACGTTGTAGTGAATGAGCGCTGAGGGCGGCCAATCTGCTGCAACTGATGCGGTGGCTCGAACAGAGAACACGCTGTGTCCACATGGAGCAGCTCAACAAAAAAAAATTATACACATATATATTCCACGATACTATCACCACCAACCAACCAGTAGAACTTTTCCCCGTGTGTGAACATCATGAACGAAAGCAAAAAAATTGTCTCTGGAGAAAAAAAGAGTGGCAGGGGAGGAAGAGGTGGTGGTGGTGGTGGGTGGGACAGTTGTTTTTGTGATTGGTCGCAGCGGTGACGACAACACAACGCACGCAGGCAGGCAAAAAGCCTGCATTCAACCGAGAGAGATAACAGAGAACGTTCACATTGGTGGTTAAGGTGGTGGTGGTGGTGGTGGTGGTGGTGGCAGGCGCTCTACAACGCAGATAGAGATAGCCGGTTTTGCGATCAGCTTTAATCCCTCACACACACTGTGACCACCAACCACCACCATGGTCCACTCAGTCACTAGTCAAGAGTCATCAGACCCAATACGAAACCAATAGCTGTGTCCCGTGATGAAAAAGTCGTGACCGAAGAGCGTCGAAGGTCTAGAATGACGGTGACCAAAGCTCCGTCGACGACAACAAGTATGGCGTCGAGACGACCCGAGTTAAATCAAAGATTAGTAAGCAACGTCGCCGAACTAAGAATCAGGAGGGCCACGATCTTCAAACCTTCGCCCGGACCACATCCCCATCCCCCATCACCCCACCACCATTCTCCCAATTCTGCTCTCTGACGCAGTCGACCAACATAGTTATCTTTTCTCACAAATGTTGACACCAACAGCGATCAAACAATAAACGGGAGGTGGCTTCATTCCCCATATATGAGTCCACACATATGAGACCATGTATGAGCAGAGAGTGTGATAGACAGACGAGAGCGCTTCCAGTTCGTGGACTCCACCAAGAGTGGGAGGGTGAGGGGGGATGGGGGTCAAAGTTTACTATTCCAAAACGGAACCATTGTCGTCTGGCGCGAATGCATTTGTTGGGGATCCGCCAGTAACCCGCGAGAGGAGAGAGTGCGTCACATTGTCATGAGTCATCGTCACGATCCACACGGATGACTGGGCGCATGACATCGAAAAACAGTTATTAAATAGTGAAGCTCGTAAATTGCTCAACATTAGCATGGACTTCTAAATTAATTTGGAATAAAACTTTCTATCCTAGTTTATTTTGCGCAAAACATGTTGCTCTAATCCTGAGGCCAGGTGAATAGAGAGCAACTGAAAAAAAGTTAATATTTTAAAATGTACACTGAATTTTTCTCTTCACAATGACAATGGAATTGGCCCGACAATTTTCGGGAAAGCTAAATCTGATATACGAATTTTTCCCTGACGTCAGTTTCTATTGTAAGAAATATGGGATATCATGGGAAATTATAGGGGAGAAAATGTAGCTCGGGGACTTGTTTGTAGCTTAGGACCAGCTCCCATTTCATAGAACCCAATTCGAGAAACTCGAATTTTTTAACCTACAATATTCAACGTTATCTCGTTCGGTAAACAAAATAAAACATTCACCATTTTTATTTTTAAATTTATAAACACGAGCTGCTTCATTTTGAGTATGAAAGTGCGCATGCAGTGCATTACCCAGCTCGCACTAATGCGACTCCACTGAAACTTGGCGCGTCACCTCATGTTTGCAATTATTATGCAATACTGTTACAACTAAGAAATAAAATGAAAAATATCGCTTTTCGATCCCCAATTTATTCCTGTTTTCGGGAATAGGTAAACGTGATTATTATTTTATGAAATCAAGAAATGGTGTGGATCAAAAATCAAGAAATCAGTGTTCGATTTTTTGATGATAAGAATTTTTTTAATTACGATTCGCGCGCACATATTTATATATATTGTTAAAACAAAAAAAAATTGGCCAAGCTTAAATTTAACTAACAATTTCAAATGGTAAGCGCCCTATTCGGTAATCAAATAAAATTGTCAACTCGATCGCAAAAAAAAAAATACAATAATATGTTTCTTTTTTGACAAATCGAACCGTGATAAAAGGAGATTAAACTTTCAGATCACGCAGAAGCACTCCACTATTAATTCCGCAGTAGTTTTAACGGTTTCGAACTCGCTTACTCCTAAGGGCATCTAAGGACAGCTCGAATAGCAGCTATATGAAGCTTTGGCATTTCGATCTGACTTTTCGTTTAAAACCAATTTATATCTAGGAAAACGGAAGTTGAGTGTAACTGCGCGCTTCTTGGTTGTCGTGGCCCACAAATATACATTACACCACATGACTGTGCCCTATAGAATTCCCCTCACTCCTCATCCCTAATCCCTAATCCCACCCACACATACACACACACACACACTCGTGTTCATCGATGAACTGACGACCGACAAACGTATCACACAATTTGAGAATGCGCCGTGTCAGCCCCCAAAAAATGTCTTATCGGCGAATCGTAATCGTTCAAAGTCGAACGAATGGTTTTTAATTGCAAATTCGAATTATAATTTTGGCAAATGGCTAATCTGCTCCTTGGAAGAAAAAAAAAACTTGATCTCATGTTTTTTTTTCGGCATTCGCCAGCAAAACAATTTGCGATTTCGTTAAACCGACGCCAACATTTTCAACGGGGTGAACGCACTTCTCAAACATCAAAGTGCGGGACAAGGAGTAAAGTAAATGGAAACGATCGAAAATAAATGACGACAGGACCAATGTTGGTAAATCATGATCAGTTTGCACCAATCCGGTATAAAATTCTGCCTAAATGCCAGTCTCAAATTTGACTATTGGGTGAGTTTCGGTTCAAAACTCGGGAACTTTGTGACGCGTGTTTACCCTGACCCGGAACGATTTGCTGGAAAATCGTATTTTTGTATTCAGACGACGTTGTGGGGACTCCACCCTAGTCCCACCCCAGTCCTAGTCTTATTCAATTAACGTCGCCTATTTTAATAGGGAAACCAATAGAATTATCCCCGAATTGTTCCTTCGCTGCGCTGAGCTCGTGAAGACCCACATCCGATTACGTACATGTAGTACAGTAGTTGCACCAAAACGCCTATTCACACTCTCCAGTGAACGAGATTAGACCAACTTTGCCTTCCTGATAACAGTTTTTTGATCATCGAAAAAGATGTATTCAATTTTGACCATGATCTGGATTTGAATCTGAGAAATACACCTGGAAAAACAAATAGATGAAGACGAAATAATTAGAACGTTTTGTAAATATGCTAAGGAGTACGACAACGAGATAAAAGTGATCGAGAGGATAAGTTTAGGATTAAAGAAAAAAGATTTCAAGCGAGCAAAAAGAGAGATATGACATGGCGAGACCAAGTCGAAACCAAGACGAGACTAGTAAAAGTAACGTCTCGAATTCTCTTTACTTATTACAAGCGAAATGATGTCTAAGAGGACATCGATTCGATCCTATCTAAAGAGCAGTTGAAGACGACTGAATACGACCCGAGGCTTTTATTGCGCTATAAATTGACCCACATTAGCGTACAGTATGAAGTACAGTAGACAGGGTCGACGGTGGCGCCACCATTTGAACGCCGAATGCGTACAATTAACATGCACCCAACATGTACAATTATTCCGAGAACAAGAGTCGAGACATTCGAGTTTCGGCTAATTAAGTATATTGACGCTGCAGAAAAACAGAGATGCGATTGCAATCCCGCGAAATGGAGGATGTGAACACCACGATGGAGATAATAATGACGTAATAAATATTCGCGTTTTCCAATTTCGTCACCAGGAAACTTGCATATGTACTTGACTAGCACATGTAAAGGTATCTTCTTAATGCCAATGCGCACGTTAGGAAGAAGTTGAAGAGCAATCCGAGAGCCATCTAAGTGGCGATAAGCAGCCAATACTTACGGATGAGGAAAACGCTTTCCAACGCTCGATCGAGTGAGTACCTATTGTATTACAGGTAATGAGGTACATAGAGCTCGAAATATTGTTAGTGGTCTCCTGGTCGATCAATTAAATTTGACAAGACAAATGTACGAGATTTTATAATCCATTCAGGTGTCTAAACATTTTGCAATCGCGCATTAATTGTTCGAAAATTAAGTACACTTTAGCTGCATCAAATAAACAATTTTTATATCCCTTTTATAAAAGGGATATAACAATTGTTCGTATATATTTGATGCATTACTGTTTTTTCGTCTTTCTAAATGCGCTTCGTGGACATTTCATTACCTTAAACTAGTTCAGAGCAATGGAAGGAAGGCGAGAGGTCAGCACCACCTGCCAGATCCGATCGGTTCGAGACCTCCTTTCCTCGGCATTGGTATGACGTCAGTGAGTCTCACCCGAGCCAATGACGTCAGCACCTAGATACTCGCATTCCCGTGAAAGACGGCGCGTAAAGGAATTTCTTTCACCCGATAAAGTTGCAGAAGTCACTGCCGGGAACTGAACCCGTCACTCCTCTATTGTCTGTCCTCGTGACACTTAAGCGCTAGTTTGATGATAAAAGAACGCTTCTATTCTTATCCAACCCTCAGAATTGACAGGAGTCATCACACTTTTAATAAATATGAGATGCGGGTCAAAAGAAATCGGGTTCTGTTCCCGTACAGTACAGAGAGTAAACTATACAGGGTGTGTGAGGTGACGCGGGTCACCAGCCATCTCTTTTAAATGGATATTCTATTTTTCCATTCATTTATCTAGTGCGGTTACAACTATATCGACGCCATTAGACACACAAATCTTGACATATCAACGTGTTCGTTCAACTGTCGATTCCCATCAACCTTTCTCCAAACCCCCGTGTCCAAATATTTTCCGAAACAGATAGTCCAGTTGTTCTATTTACTCAGAACCGAGCTCTCTTGTATTTTGGCGAATTGTTTGTGAAGTCGGTGAAGATAATAAAATGAGGCAAACAAATGGTCACGCATTCTAATCCAGTGTCTCCTATTTTCGAGTGTGTGTGTGCATACAGAGGTCAGGTAACAGAAGTAAATAGTACACCTGGTATAAGCCGAGAACACCGTTTTATTGCTCCCGTTCAAAATTTGTTTGGCGTGCAAAGTATGTGCTGGAATTGCTAGGAGAGTGAAAGAGAGAAAACTGCTCGGGACTTTGGTAGATTGAAAAGATAAAATCAAGTTTCAAACGCCTAGGACCAGTCCATTGAACATTCAAGGTAAAGAAAAAAAAACTAAGTCCGGTTTCCAGTCCGTGACTTGATCATATTTACAAAATTAAAACTCGCTCGTGTAACGGGTCTCGTATGGACACTTCAGAGTTGGTCCATCCGTGATTCGAGAGCTCACCAACTGCTTAACGCAGCGCCGTCAAAGTTACATTGGATGCAGGATTCAAAGTCAATTACAACTTATTATTTTTAATTTCATTTTCAATCAAACACAGCGAAGCAAACATTATTATTTCAACACTGTGTGCCATAAGTACTCACACCTATCGTATTTCAGGTCGTTATGCTGTTGCGTTCATGAGATATGAATTTAATCAACAAAATAACCTAACGTCTATGGACGCCAGGAGGAAGTGTGGATGAAGACGTCACATAAAACTGCAGCGATTGTTTAAAAAAATGGCCGTGAATTATCGATATTCGAGCTATATCGCGTATCACTATTTCCCCCGTTTTATGATTCCCGTAGACCTTTGGCCTCATCATTTATGAATTTGCGTGTAATATATTCCCCAATTTCAGTGGAAATTGACTCGTTTATTTATGTCAAGTTCATTCGGTTTGATTACAAAATGTTTAGGGAGCTGAGAGATTGGGGCAGAGTTGAGCAGTCACGTTCGGTTTTAGGGGAGGGATATGGGTGAGGGGCCCGGGGTCCGTCGGGGGTAGAGGGAGGAAGGGCCATCATTCAATGTCAGTGACTCGCTGGCATTCGGCCATATCATGACCATGAGATTGTCCGCTCCAGAGACGAAGCGTGTGGCGGCCGAAAAACAACTGGACAGGCGAAGGCAGCCTGCTTCGTGTCACACGAAATCTGCTCCCATCGAGTTCGAGATCACGCGCATTGTTCATGTAAATCGAACTGATAATAAAACTCCAGTTTTCGTCACTTGTGGGGATTGGTTTCAGCTGTAGGTGGCGCTGTCTTAATAAATTTGGCGTCTTAAAAACAACACCCATGTAAAAAATAAGTAAGATAAGGTCAGATCCTTTCACGTCTTTTGAAACGATTGCGGGCATGTCGTGGCCACATAGTGCATGGTAGGAATTAATATTTGCGATCGTGAATTACCATCTACCGGCAGTTAGGGGAAAATGAGAGAGGAAAAATATGAATGACGTTGCAAAATTAAAGAGGATTGGGAAATTTCGGTCTCCCGAAAACCACACTTCCACCACGTGGTGATATCACTCGATAGTCGTAGAATATTCGATAGTGAAGTATCGATCGACCGAATTTGTGCTGAAAAATGAGAAGAGATTTTGTGCTTTCAAATCGCTTTAATTTTCTGAGGGCACGTTGACTTTAGGCGGCGAATTTCGTTTTCAACACGCACCCCACGGCGCGAACAGGTGGATTGGACTCGTCTAAATCACTGGACCATTTTTACAACTAAATTATTTGTCAATCAGCGAATGATTGGAAGCTGATCGAGTGACCAACACAGGCTCACGGATCGAGGTGGACGCTTGCCAAATGAATTGCCAAACGCCCGAATGACCCCTTCACTGATCAATAACAAGAGTTGAATGTCGCGCGGAGGACACCACACTGCCTCATTCAATGAAAACTCATTTAAATACATTTGAATATTTTCATTATATCATAGTTTCCTCCCGTCTAATAATATAATAACGGAACTATAAGCTGTCACAGCTTAATTGGTTGAGAGAGACAGACGATGATCCCAGGGTTCGATTGAGTTCCTCCGGATTCCCGTGGGACACACGAGGTGACTTCGAGTCGAACATTTTGACATGTTGCTCGCGCCACATATCAGATAAAACTTATTTTCATCAGCCAGTGGCACATTTTCCAACAACCTTGAATGACGCCATTCCAAATGTAGTCATTTTCTGCTGCACCAGTGCAGAACCCTGTCAGGGGGGAAAGGGGAGGAGAGGGGGAACGAGCCAATAGAACACCATATGAAAAAAAAATTGAGCTGAACCGCAAATATCCAGTATACGCCTAATTATTTAGCGTTTCATTTTTTTTTGTAACGAAGGTTGTACATATTACATAGTAGGTGTGAACGTAATAGCAGAGGTCTTTCCGGTTTCACTCCCCCCCCCCCGACCCCCCTTCCTCCAGGTACACCATTCTTCAAAACCTGTCGCCTAACTACAGATTACACAAACACCTGTATACAATAAAACAGTTCCCCCTTCCCATTACAGTCCCGAATTGGGACAAACTTGAGCGAGTGACGCGATGACGTCATTTCAATTGGTGAGCCCCGCGTCATGTGACGTCAGTTTGGCAACCACGTTCGCGTCGGTTTCTTGTTTCGTGTAGGGCAGCAACGAGTACATCTATAATTTTTAATTGCCAATCAAAATTAATTCCATTCCAAACGGTACTAATAGATGTGTTCGCTGTGCAGGTAGGCATGACGGGGAATGTAAAGTATCACTGATCTATTAGAAATACGCAACTGCCGCGAACGTGAAGGGATCGAGGGACGTTCGGAATTGGGACAGGACTCATTCAGTAAAAAGTGAACGAATTGAAAAGATTGTCTATTGATTTAGCTAAATGTATTCGGCACAACTTCATTTTTCGAATGTCGTTCGTCACTTTCTCTCATCGCGTGTGGTCCGACCTTAAAAATGAAATTATGTCGCGTCACTTTACAATTGTCCCAAATTCATCTATCAAAATCAGCGAAATCACAGATATCGACACATTTGCTGACGTCATTTTCCGATAAAGACAATCGTGTCCATTGATAAGCGCCGCTGATCCGTGTTCGACGAGAGCGACACCTGTCGTCCGATCTATCAGTCGCTGAACACGGGTCAAGTGGCGCCACCCTTGTCCGGAGTGCTACTTATCCACCCTCGGCTGGAGATCTGCGCAAAACGCGAATAAAAATTAAAAAATGATTTCATAGAAATTGATCTAATAGAACTGGAATCTCTGATGACCAACAACTGTTTCGACTCTCCGCGAGCTAATCAGCAGTACAGACTACAGGGTGTCAGTTTGACACCTCCTCTTAGATACTGGGGTCACATGAGCAGGCCCTGCACGAGTCACAAAAACGGAACGGAAAATCTCCGCGTATCTTATCAGAGTTGGAAATCCGCTGCTGATAATCTCTCTCGTTGCGATGAACGATAAATAGAACTGATTTTTTTCGGGGAAATGTTGCAAAAAAAAAAAAAAGGTGACGCAGTCAGTTAATTGCGCACTCACCTTGGCTCTGCTGATTAAGAGGTGGTGGCGGTGACTATAGTGTATTTATTCGGAGGATCAAATAATTCCGCCCTGTTCTCCGCCCCTCAACACCAATTACCCCACTGGCCACTACACAAACAACATGTTTACGATTACCGATTATTCATCACGTCGCCATAAAATTGACTGAGTTGCGACTGAAATCAGGAACATATTTATTCACCTGTTTTGCATGTAGTTCGCGCATTGGTTACCAAAATTCGCTTCTTCGGCACCGAAATGACGTCACAAATAAAAATATTGTGCAAATATTGTATTTCTAATAATCAACCAACCGAGATAATGAAAAGGTGACCTATAGCAATTTTGACATGATTTGTTCGAGTGTTTCAATTGTTTCGATTGAGAACATTCTTCAACTTAACACGATTGTGATGTCACGAGTCACGCGCAATCTGCGACCCTTCTCATGTCAAATGTCGCGTCCCCGAGCAGTAATTGTTTCCCAAAGTACGAGGATTAAAAACAACTCAGTGATATTTATTGATAGAAATAGCATTTTTCAGACCCGGATTGTAAACTCACCACTCAGTTCATCATTCGTATCTTATTGATTGAAATTGAGATGCTCGATGCAAAGTCGAAACGCTGTGATTTATCATATTCCCAGCATATACTCACTTTAATCGGCTTGAGCAGGGCGCGTTGATGAATTGAACAAAATCGGCGAATCCGTTCTTGGACAAGAAACTATTACACGTTCTCGAATGGCAATTCGCCCAACTCAAATGCACTCGTAACACGTGCTGGAAAGGGGCGCGCTTAAATTTCAACGATTTGTCGTGTTTTGATTAACTATTCTGCAGGAAAACAGATTGTAATTTCC
This sequence comes from Mycogona germanica, assembly GCA_034698785.1. Taxonomy (NCBI): domain Eukaryota; kingdom Metazoa; phylum Arthropoda; class Diplopoda; order Chordeumatida; family Chordeumatidae; genus Mycogona; species Mycogona germanica. The sequence continues at coordinate 11,013 of JAQGBY010001422.1, read as the reverse complement.
CCGTGCACCCGGCTCCGGCTGGTCCATGTTTTTCTCCCCTCCCCAAATCCCTATCTTAATTTTTGAAGTTTTGCAGCCTCGCTTGAGTTGGCGATGACAATTGATAGGTTCCGCCGAATTGAGCGTGTCAACGTGGACGTCTCGCACCTGCATAGAAAAACTAAAGAGCCGTCAGAGGGATTTTGTGTCTCCGACCCTTGACCCCTCATCATTAGGCACGCAGCCATTTTTACCCTATCTGTTACCCTCACTAACAGTGGCACGAGTTCGATTTCTTTTAATGAAGCATTCAAAAGTAAAATTTCATTAAAAATGTATTAAAAGATTGTGAAATTTTACCTGCGTCGTTAGATTACCGCGTCCGGGGTTGCCTCGCGGGACAGAGGTTGCTACGACGGTTGCAGGTGATTTCGACGACATTGTACGACCAGAAAGCAGCATCCTAGCACCGGACAGCTCTTGAGTTTCCTGCACCCGCGGTAGCAGTTTGGTGCTGCCACCTGCTGACCAAAATGAGGATTTACGCAACCCTTCGAACCGCAAAATGTCAGAACCGCTAACCGGTATTTAGGCTTAACTGTGGAAAAAGGAGGCCAATGGCGATGGAATGTCTATAAACAAAAACAAGAAAAACACCGAGTACAATTGAGCTCACGTTTGTCTTCAGAAGGTCCGTAGGTGTCCGCGAGTGTCAGACCCATTCGAAAAGCGGTTCTGGTCAAGTATAATGACTTTTCCGGTGAGCCACAAGACGGTCTTCGTCTTGGATCACAGTCCACTCTTCCTCGACTATTGTCGTCAACAGATCGAGTTCGATGTGTTCACCAAGACTCGTCAGCCGGGGATAATTCCCTTGGCCGCTATCTCCAAGACGCTGTGGACTTGCAGCGTGGAAGGCGCAATCGAGTACTGCCGAATCGTCTGGGACATTTACCCCAGAGACAAGCTGGTAAAAGCCGCGCGAGCACTGTTACCAACTGGGGGCACACACCCTTTCCACATATCCCCTACCTTCTTGATCAACTTTTTTAATTGACTAGGCAGAATTTTTATTGGCATTGTAATCTAATTAACTCAATTTTCAGATTCGTTTTGTGGTGAGCAACAAGGGAGTTCGCTGTCTGAATACCTGGAATGTGGACGAACAGAACACGAATTTTGTAAGCACACGAATCAATTGATATGTAAATACAAAAAGCAGTATTTAAGTATCTGTTAAGATAGAAGAGTAAAATTTCGCTGACTTTTCAAATCTAAAATCTAAATATATGCTATAAACAATTGGTTTCTCTCGACTGGTCGAAGTGGTTGAACACGCTCGATGTGGCAAACTAAATATAATTTTCTCTGTCCCGTGTCAGCTGATGAGCAGTCTGGCTCACCTGGGTCCTCCTCCTTCCAACCTGAGTATGAAGGAGTGCAGCATCATGCACGGTCTGAACGCGGCCATCGAGGCGCTGTGCCAGTGCAGTGACGTCCAGCACGAGAAGCGCACCTCCATGACTGAGAGCGCCAGTCGTGTGGTTAACCGAGGTCGAGTCATCTGCATCACCAATCTGAAAAGGTCAGTTGAATCGGAGTGCGACCACAACATATCCTATATTATTACTGTCCACTAATGAATATAAGTTGGTGGAAACTGGAAATAGCATCTCGCATTAATCGAATATTCAATCTCTTTACTTGCAGTGACAGCTACGCCCGATCCATAGAAGAGTGTTTCCTGGAGGCACTAATTCAGCACAACAAACTAGCAGCGAGCACTGACAAGTAAATTGGAATTAAATTACAATTAATTAAAAACATGGGATAAACTCGATAAAACATTTTTATCCTTCGCTTTCATACGACTAAATTTTTCATATTCTCACGCTCACCATTTATTATTCACAGTTTGATTCCGATTCATTTCTGTGAACTTGTCCTCATTAATACTTACCCTGTGGTGGACTGCTTATCCAGCATCAACGAAAAACCACGCAGAGAGGTTAGTCAGATAATTGATTAGGTTAGAAATTATATTAATTAAATAGGCATTCCAATAACATTTTCAAATATCGCTTATTAATGCACGCATCATTGTGAATTTTCCCCTAGCTGTCGCCATTACTCAGCAGCGAGATCCACAGCCTCAAAGCTGGTCGTAATTTGCCAATCAAGATCTGTCAGATGGTGTTGAGGCATTACAATCTGGCTTCCACCACTGTCATTGGAATCCCCATGAAGGTTTGCATCAAATTTGTCTCGATAATCTTCCTACGTTTTTAGAAAATTAGCTGCTCACCCAATTCCACTGAAATCATTGGGTTCCGTGACAATTTACTGCAAATATTTTATGAAAAAATCATTAATCTGATGACGAGCATCTATTTTGTTTATAATTAGGAAGAACAGAATGCCAATTCCTCTGCCAACTACGACGTGGAACTGCTTCACCCCTCGGACGCTCACTCTGAGCTTGTTCGATCAGGTAGTTAAGACTTGGACGACAAACTATTGAGAGACAGATTCATTTGTGGTTCGTTTAAATGTTAATTTGGTTCTTTACATTAGAAGGATTTGGGCAGGTATTTATTATTACAATTATTTTTGAATTGCACTTAGAAACATAAGCAAATGAATAATGGAGTCAAAACAGTTTTATAGCTGTCTGATTTGTTGGACAGGAATTTGACGCTTCATTTATCAGACGCACCTTGTCTCCACCATCTCCAGGTTGCAGCGGTTCAAACGAAGGAGTTCCAATTCGTACGATCAAAGAAGGTGCCGAATACGAGACAGTCACTCTCAAGTGGTGCACGCCAAGGACCAGCGCCACCTGTAAGCGTTAATCTTGTTTTTATTAAATTCGCCCTTCCCCCATAACTTAGTGTTCCTCTTACAGTGGTTTGTATTTCTGTTATTTGCTGTTTCCCGTCATCGCAGCCGAACTGCAGGTGTGTACTTCCATGTACCGCATCTCACCCATGGATGTCAACAGCCGACCCTCGTCCTGTCTCACCAATTTCCTGCTCAACGGTTGGTCATCTTTCTCATTTGAACCAATTGCGGAGTCCTGTTTACGAACAATGCAAATTATTTAATTTGTCAAATCTCGTGTGAATTGTGTGCGATGTAAAAAAGTATCAGCAAAATTTAAATCGAATTTATTGGCCAATAGATAATATTTCACTAGCCAATATTACATGTTATTGCGCAACAAAGAAGAATTTAAACTGCTTTCGTTAATTTTCTTTAATGTTTGCCTATTTATATTTCTGTTTCTGTTGTGACCGATATCTGGTTGACTTTAAATCATGTGTCAAACGTCACATTGTTCATTATAATTTGATTCCATGTAGTTTTATATATATATATATTATAATTTTTTATCTCCTTGGAGGATTAATTATTTGACATTTGGTTGAGCTTGTAGGTCGAGCCGTGATGCTGGAAATGCCTCGCAAGTCTGGCTCCAAAGTGATGAGTCATATGCTGGCCAGTCATGGCGGCGAGATCTTCATTCATACGCTGGGCACGACACGCTCCATTCTAGAGGATCCACCGTCTATCAGCGAGGGTTGCGGAGGCAGGGTCACAGACTACCGAATTAACGTGAGTCGATATCACGAGTTTCTTGCTCTCTCGAGTTCTTCCCACGGAACTGAGACACCGACTGTGCCGGGAGAACCGAAGAATACAATCTTTAGACCAAAAGAGAATAAATATACAATATATAAACAAAGTTATATTCTAAATTAAATGTCAAGTGCTCTTCAGGGTACAAAACTTTGTTCATGTCAATCTTTGGAGCCAATTCTACGTAGAAAAATCCGTTAAATAAAAAATTACTGTTTGCTTTGTCTCTTCCTTGATTAGGATTTCGGCGAATTCATGAAGCAATCCAAGCTGGTGCCTCAGCGCAAACCTATTTTGGAACATGGCAGCGTTTTGCCTATCGAAATTGGTAAGCTCTCAAGTGCGCGATATTCATGTGGGTGGTTCGTAGGTCCTTCCTGGGATTAGTGGCTTAGTGTCTAGTGTACGTGTTATTCACCTCTGCTTTTAGCCAAGAAGAATCTGGAACGAATCACACGTTATTGGCCGATGACAATCAGCCAGACTACCGTCTACAATATGACGCAGGTAAACCTGCGAACTCGTGCTGCTCATGGTATATACTTCACTGTCAGAATGAGAGGTCGATTGCAAGTTTCGCTGATTTTTATTTTTTGATTTAGGTGCTGGAGCCACTTGTGTCACTAATTACCAAGGAGACGCTCAGCGAAGACGAAGTGCTCAACTGCAAGAAGGTCATTTTTGATTTGGTGGGCATGGACAGTCGTAACGACGCTCTGCCCATTCCCTCTATGGGAACTAGGGGCAAGGGACCTAAGCGGTGAGTGTCCTGGTGAACATGAATAGTGTGACAGCTGTCGCAATTTTTGACTCCCACCATAGGCCCCTCTCTTGGGGGGGCTGCTTGCGGCTAAAATTTGTAATTGTAATATAATGCGAACATCTCAGTTGTTGTTTCTCATCTTCTCTCAACTGTATAGCCGTGAATAGCAGTTAAAGGAAAATTGTAACCATCTTTACATGTTTTGAACACCTTGCTTTGTAAGGCAAATTTGGCCGAAATATCTATTGTACGAAAAATCAAGAGTCTCGATTGTCTTAACAATCTGCTGTCCCTTGTGCTTGTGTCGACCAGGGAGGAGCAGTACCGGGTGCTGTGGAACGAACTAGAGACGTTGGTGCGCGCGCACTGCCACTCGGAGGCGCACACTAAAGTGCTGGACTGCCTCGTCACCTGTCACAAACCATTCGCAGAAGTGGTGGGGAAAGCCAAGGATGCCAAGGAGGGATCGCTTACCATCACAGTGCGCAAGAGCGGCAGCGACCCGAGGACGCCGGTCAAGGATGATAAGGAGAAGGTGGCGGGGACGGCAGTTGCATCGGGAGCAGGGGCGGGTGCCGGGGCGGCCAACGGCGCCACTGGAACGGACGTCGCCTGGATGGAGTTGGCCAGGTGAGTGGGCGATGCCCCTACACTTATTTGCCTATTCAGATAATTACAACAAAAGGCTAACATGAACATCTCGCTTTGCCCTTTCGATTGAGAGACAATTTATCTTGCAGGCGCTTTCCCAACAAACAATAATTGGCAGGTTAATAATTGGTTTTACTCTTTGCAGGTACAACAAAATGACGGAGCGCGAGAAGTTGGATTTTAACACTCAGAATTTATCATCGGATGCGTCTAAGAATCGTCGTCCACTCTCGCCGCCCATCAAGAGGATAAGACTGACGCCGGCCGACACCAAAGGAAAAGCGGCAGGTCAGTCGATATCAAATCTTTTATAATCTTTGTTTCTACGATTCTTAATCTGTGAATTTGTGCTAAGCAATGTGGTCTCGTCTAATGTCTTGCCTCGTTGTGCCACCCCCAGGTCCTCGTTCGTTACTCAGCCTGTGGACCAACCGTATCAACGCTGAGCACGCCAAGAAGCACAACGAGTTCTCCGGTCGTTCGGCAGCCGACGGCAACGTGGCCAAACTCTATCTCAGCCTCGAGGAGAACCAGGACGGGTGAGCCAGGACACGCACGGTAGTTGGTTCGGTGGTTAGGGGACACATGCACACGGCACTCGAGCTGTAGGTGTTTGTAGCCAGCACATCCCCCACACACTTCCGTTTCGTGTCGCTTGGTGCTCCGAAAAATTATCCGTCCTGCCCGGTGCCGTTCTCGCTCTCGCCGATCCTAATCGTGAACAAATTCAATGAACAATAAAGAGGCAATGTCTACATGAAAGCTGATTAGGGCGAGTGATTTCTCATAAAATGGTCTCTGTATGAGAGCTGCAAAACAGCTTTTATTTGTAGGTTTCATTGTTTCCAATCAACTGTAGTCAACCGCACTACAGGTGTTCTGTACCCCTTGTGGTGCTTAGGCACCATGCGAGGGGCACGTCCAGTACCTGGGATCGAAATTTCTGAGACCCCTCGAAGGGAATTGTAACATAAGAACTAAATAAAGTTCGGGTTTTGCAAAGAAAAAACGTTCTAAAACACTTCTCCTGATGATGTACATCGCATGACCCATCGCTGATCAGTTGGTTGGTGGACCAATTAGTGGTGCGACTAGACCCTGGTTTCAGTCGTTTATTCGGTTCGATGATAGTTATCCTGGCGACGATAGATCGTAACTTCAATAGGGCATAGTCAGAGTTAGCACATCACAGTCGTGGAGCGAATTAATCGTTGTGCTCTATTAAAAATAAATCAAACATAATTAGTCGGCCCAAATGAAATAAGAGAAATTCAGTATTTATTAAAAATGTCAAAAGTAGAAATCTTAGATATTTACATTCTCGTACGAAATGACAAACACAACCGTTATAAAAAAAATTGTATATAAAACACGTTTTGCCAGACTTGCCACATTGTCAGACTGCAAACACACTGAATATGTTTCACAAAGTCCAAAAAAATGGCCGCACACCAAATCGTGTGTTCGAGCAGTCATCGCATTTCATCCACTCGTTTTTGGTATTAACAGGACGAGCGACTGAGTGGTCAACCTGGAGTGGAGCAACCTCAGGCGTCACTCAGGATGCGTGAACGTTCTGGATGATGACGTCCGGCAGATAGGGGGGCGGCGAGCGGTAGGGTGGTGGCGGCGGCGGTGGCGGAGAGTCCGGCGTTCGTTCGCCCGAGTCGTCGTCAGTCCCAGTTCCATCGCCACCCGACACGACATCCGACGTCAGCACCAGTGCCTTCCGCGCTCGTAGACTGGACCTGGCCACCTGCATCTCGATCTCGTCGGGCAACAGCACCGGACCGCGCACGCCTCGGTCCTCCGCGAAATCCTTGGCGGCGGTGGCCGTCGTGCCGTGTGGTCCACCGCCGAAGTACACCTTGCGTCGTCGTCCGCGCAAACGCCACCGGTACAACGCGGCTCCCGTGGCCATCAACAACAGGGCAGAAACGCCCAGCGCCGTCGGCAGCACCACCGTCATCCGTTGGATGTTGCCGTCCTCTGGGTCGGCCGGTTCCGTGTGCTCCACCTGCACTGGACTGGAAGCTGCGGCGACAAGCGAAACATAGATTGAATGAAATTTTTAATAAAACAGTAGCTGGATATCTGAAAACAGTCGTCAACAGTAGCATTATTTTGCAATTTTTCATGTACTTCAACTCCAGAGGCATTTAATGAACTATTTTTCAATATTTATGCTCGCCTTTGAAGAGTACAATTTGCATTCTCAACTTATATTCTTAAAATCTGTCTTGCCGTACATGTAATAAAAGAAAATCATTATTTTACAAAATATATGTGAATAGTTGTCCTGTGTTCATCTTCAGATTTAATTGATAAATGTGCCCCTTGCCATAGTGCCCAACAACCAAGAGTACAGAAAATCCTGTAGTAATATTTAAGAACAGTAAATTAAAAAAATACCAATAATCGCAAATTCCAAATTGCTCGAGTTCTGTGTTCATCGACTACGCATTGTCTTAACTTTACATATACACTACTTTTTTTACGCAATTTTTTATTTAAAATTACGGACCAAATTTGAAGTTTCATTCTGGTTAACATTGTGCATGAATCTTCTCGCTTGAGCCTTAAAGAACATTTCGCGATATTTCTGTTCATTCTATTTCAATTTGCGAATTCTCAACTGAAGGCAGAATTTTTTTTTAATTTCTAGTTGTTGGCACCAAGATAACTATTTTGTCAGCCAATCGCGATATGCATATATTTTTAAATTCACTGTAGTGTAATATCACTACAGGATTTTCTGTACCACTCTTGGTGCTTAGGCACTATGTGAGGGACACATATTTTCACCAGTACCCCGAGATCGAATAATCGAGAGCCCGCGCCGGGAATCGAACCCGGGACCGCCGAGCCACAGTCAGTCGCAATACCAACTGAGCTGTACATATTGTAATTTTTTTTTATTTTTATTTATTCTGTTCTGACTCATGTGATGTACTTGTAAAATGCTTGCTTTACCATTGAGTAAGTCTCTAGTTCTATTATCGGCGACAAGTTTTTGATCATCCAAGCTGACGTTGCCCGGTGTGGTTTCCGCCACCACGCCCACGGTCTCCGGGACATCAGTGTGGTGCGGTGCCGCCTCGTCCAACCGTCTGTTCGCCCGTACCACTTCCGGCGAAATCCCAATGCCCACCGAATGAACGTCGACCGGGAATCCACCTTCCTCCTCCTCGTCGTGCTGGTCGGGTCGCGACTGAGTGACCAAACCGTTCTGGTCCCAGGTGGACTCGGGGTGAGCGCGGCGTGGCATAGGAATATCATCTTCTCTGGTGGTCACCATCGTTTCCTCGTTGGACGTGCTCGACTCTGAGCGATTGTGTGGATCGTAGGTGGCGCTGGAATCGTCCTGACTAGCGATGTGTGGCGTCACCACCGACTGGAATGTGTTGATCCACATTGACTCCGGCATCAGCCACTGGTCACCGGACAGGAAGGTGGAAGAAGTGACTGCAGTCGCGGCGCTCGACGACGTTGACGGCACCGGGAGGCCAGGGGATTGCTGCTGCTCCGGCCAGAGTTCAGTGTGGGCTGCGTGCGCCATTTCGTCAGTGACCACCATGGACGACAGGAGGAGGGCGGCGGACGGCTTGGTGGGTGTGGCAAGGTGGTCGTTAGCGGGGGCCGTCGCAGACTCCGCCACTCCCGTCTGCCACCGCCAGCAGAAGAGGAGAAGCGACAAGAAAATATTTATCCCAGCTCCACCAGGAACCAGGCGCTGGATTAACATCGTGTCTCGTACCGGAAATGATAGTGGTGTCCCGCTCAGGTGACCATTGTTCAGAGGGGATTCATCAACCAGTGAGTCGAACGATGCAAGAATTTGTATATGTTCTCGGGGAAAGATATCAGTCTTAACAATTATTAATGTTGGTCGGTGGACACGGACAAACCGATTTCTAAAGTCAGTGGCGTCAATCTAAATCTAAACAAGCGACGGATGAACTGACGTTCGGCTAGCCAACGTGCGGCCCCCAGCGACCACCTGTCACGATGGTTGCCCGCTTCTGTCGCCACCAACTCTCGACGGACGTAGAAATTGGGCTGGGATGGTCAACCACATGACACACTCACTGGTAAAAAGTAATTAGATGACAATTCCTCATTTCCAGCGTCCCGTTTTTCGATGGAACGACCGGGAACGAACAATCCCATTCACCGGCGGGTGACGACTCGGACGCGCAATTTCAATTTGTCGGTCTTGCCTCGCTCCCACTAGCCGCATCCGGCCACTTATCGCATTGTGCGCTTGCGCAGTAAGCCATGGGCGTGTCCTACGCATGCGCAATAGTGGTATGCTTGATATATAATAGAAATGCCAAGTATGAACCGGGCTTGCCTGAACAGTATCATTAACTACCCTATGTTTCCGTTTAAAAGTCGAACTATTCAAAGGTGTATTAAATAATTTATTTTATAAATAACAAATATAAATATATAGCCACAGGAAATATACAGTTTTGTAGAAAAAAGCCATTAGATATTTTAAATAAATAATAATAAGTGAGTTAGGGGAGGAATGCCCCCATAGATGCGGCACAAAGCGCTGGCCTCGGTCACAAAGAACGACCACTTCCTTTTACTCCGTAGATTAGCGGCCTGATTAGGCCTACTGCGTGCGACGTGCGTTTGAAAATTCAGTGAAAAACGAGTGAAAAATATTGCTAAACATGAAGATCGAGGAGGTAAAAAGCACCACCAAGACACAACGAATTGCGGCCCACAGCCACGTCAAGGGGCTGGGGTTGGACGACAACGGAGTCGCCGTTTCCCTGTCCGCCGGTCTGGTTGGCCAGGATGCGGCCCGAGAGGTGAGCCAGAGTCAATTGGGACCACGTTGGTATCCCCAAAAAAGGCGTTTATTTGGTAGGCCTAGTCATTGTTTCCAAGATAAACGCGCTTACGAGAGCATGGTCGCCTGGCGGCCATGCTCTCGTAAGCGCGTGGATAAACCGAGAGGCTCACCCTTGCCGGCTCCAAGCCTATCAAGCGTGACTTCGAAACTGACAATGCTGTTGAGTCTCGTAACAGACATTTAAAGAGGTCTACCACACGTTATTTGCCTTATGCTTGGCGCTGTCCCAGAAGCAGCGAAAGCTTTTGACTGTTGACCTAGGTAAATATTTAGAGACAAGCTGTCATGCCAGACCTGTACATGCACATGAACGTCCGCAAACTGTATGCTGGACATGCACCGTTGTCAATAAATAACACGACACGTGTGTCACGAAGGCAGTCACTGCCTTATGATTTCCTCTCCACTCGTAGACGTGAACACAGACACCAGCTACTCTTCTCTATCAGCCACGGTCTCACTACTTTTGACCCAGCAAATTTGACCTCCCAGCAAAACGACAGGGACGAGGCCACCCACTCAAACTAGATACAATCTTTGCAAAGAGCAACTAACTACACTAAATTATCTTTCCAAGAAGCGTTACCGAATGGAACAGCCTTCCCCAAGACTTAGTTCAGGCCCCTCCCTCTCAAGTTTAAAACTCCACCAACAGGCTGCTCGCGAATGGCCAGCCTGAGCCTCATTAGCATCAATCAGCAGCAATCATGATATATTTTTTTGGTTTTGTGTTTCTGAATTTCTGGCGGGACTTTGACTGTAAATACTATCGATTCGCGTGTATCCTGTCATGTTTCTATTTTTTTGGACATGATCTATTCGGCTGAAGCAGTTATTGAAGTGTTAAATTGTTAATTTGAGGGGGACGTAATCCTGTAGTGCGGTTGGCTACAGTTAAGTGGACAAAAAAAAAAAAATTCTCATTTTTTCTGTTTAACTCAGCATCAAATAAACTCTTTGTAATTTAATTTAGTAGGGCCCTCAAAAATTGTATGAGCAATGTGTGGGTCCGAAACTTCGCGGATTCGAATTACAGATTTAGATTTAGATATAATTATCGCCGCGCCGTGGCATTATGGCGATTTCCGGAAGTTGTATTTTAGTGAAGTTT
>JAQGBY010001421.1:0-29505 GCA_034698785.1 Mycogona germanica | reverse complement strand
GAAATATGTCTATTTGGGTGTTAAGGTACCGTTTATAATTATCTGACACTTGACTCTTTTGTGTGCGTCAAGAGTAGTTTCGTAAAAAACAAAAAAGAAATGGTGAAATTCTATGTACACTGCACCACTAATTGGTAAGCTGCCATAAAATGCGCTAGAAATAAATTTGGGAACGTATTTTTATACACTGAAAAAATTCACTACCCACACTGGGGAAAAAAGCTAACAATCAATTTATTCTGTACAATAGGGTTCACAAATGTTTTCAGGAATTTAGGTAGCACCGAGAAACATTTTAGTTTCTCTTCTGGTCTCGGGAAAGAATTAGTCTTTATGCTCGAATATCGGTCTCGACTTCAAATCCAAAGTGAATTTCGGTCTCGTCTCTGCTCTCGATAAAGTGGCGACGAAGACGAGACCAAGACAAGCTCGTACGACTAGTAGAAACAAGACTAGTGGTACGATTCTGTCAGTGTTCGATTCCCGGCGCGGGTTCCTTCTCGTTTATAGGTTCTCGGGGTACTGGTAAAAATGCGATCCTCACATAGGATAAATACCAGGAGAGATACAAACTTTTAATTAGAAATAATATTAACAATAAATAAATTACTCAAGTAATTAAAGATTTGTCTCGAGTGAAACCCAATTGCGGATGCAGAATTGGTAATGCAGAAGTCAAAGACCAGTTATAAAGGGGAAATATTGATATGTTCTATTTTAAACTGACGCTGTATTTGCGACTCCACATAAGATTGTTTCACTGCAGACCCATTTTCCATTTTCTGAGTACTCCGGAAACTCCTAAAAAATATTCGCTAAAACTTTCGTATTCTGTAATCCAGAGAAAATTGGACCGAACCCACAAATCACACGTCTAGAGAGAGCAGCGGTTCTTAACCTTTTGTTGTGAAAAAAAATTCCTTCTGATGTTTTCAAGAAAAATTCCTTTAAAAAAAAAGGTGACTCGAATCAAGAGATCTAAGAGAAAAAATCAAGATGGTGTCGCAAAGGTTAAGGACTCCTGCCGGATTGAGGAACACACGTCACGCTCACCTCTGGGGCGGACGGACTTGTCCCTTTTTAGGGACCAACATTTGGACACGCCTCTGGGCCAGGCAGCTGCGGCTGATCCGTCGATCGCTGCGGAGTGCTGCGTTCTGCGGGAACTCGGATGGCTATTACCCATGGTCCGTTCGACTCTAGCGCCGCGGCGGTTAAAATTCGCACTACGACTGGGGAATGGAAGACATATAGACACACAAGTCCTAAAATTACTATTTTGTGGCGGAAACTTGGTTTTTTTCTAGAACACAACATCTACCTATTCCCCCCCTGCCCACCACCCTCCATTCATCTCCACCAACATGCGCATGCGCTCTCATGCACAACCACATCCGGTCATTTTAGTTGCAGGTGTCGCCCGTGGTGGCGCTCTGAACAGCAGCCCAGGGTCAAGTTCAGACCTGTCGCGGAAGACTAGTCAGTTAAAGTCTTCCAAAAGATCACATTTGGATCACATTGTTCTCGAGTGATCCATCAACAATAAAAACTTCTTCAGAGTTGAAAAAGTTACTGGTTCTACTCTAACATTTTCTTCCTCAGCAAGCCCTGAAGACGTTTTGTGACAAGACAGCTCTTTGTTTCCCGGAATTCCTTATTGCCAGAATTGCAGAAAACCAATCATGACCGATAAAACTGATGAGGTTTGTCATTGGCTCTTCCAAATGACCTTGAGAATCTTCCTCTAGTCTGTCTCCCTAACTCATCCCGGAATATCCCGAAATTTCGGGTGCTAAACCTGTCGCGTGCCACTCACTCTCCCGTTTAATTATTTCGTTTGTGGTTGGGGTTGCTAATTTTGGCACCGATTCACTTACCGATAAAGATTTCGTGATGCATCTTTTTTGTTTTCCTCAACTTGGTGCAATTTGTTTTGTGTGGAATTTATAGTTTACCCATGCCGGGATCACATGTGTCATTAGCCGAACTCCTTCCTTTACTCCACGAACTTTAACCTCATTCAAACCTACCGCCTCTCAGTCCGACCTAACTGCCGGTAGGTGGCAACACACGTCTGCATATTATTTACTGTACACCCCCAATCGTGGCTCGCCGGCGTCCTTATACATTTTATTGTTACACTCATGTCTCATGAACTCGACAACATAATGATCTAAAATAAGTTAAAATAACTTGAGAATTTGCGGCACTACACTTTTTATCCAGTGTAAATTTCACGGTGCTGCGTTACACCGTTGATGAGCAACAGAAAAACAGACATAATTTCTATCCATCCAAGTACTTCTTTCAACAATTAATTTATCAATATATTTGGAATATTAAAATTACTTCTTCAAAGGGGGAGAGTAGAGAGTCATTGAAGTTTTAAAATACTTTTTAAAATTCGTTAAAATTATAATACGGGACAACACTGTTGCCAGATACAAAATTCCACCAGAACGAGATAATGTGTTTAGTGATACCACAAATCGTTTAATTAAAACTGCAAACCAGCAAAGACATGCACAAATAAAGCGTCAAATGCAAAAAAGTCAGTTAAAGCAAACACAATTTTTAAATTAAAAACAATTTGCGCATGCGCACGATAATTAATGCTTCTAGTTATTCGATTCGAGGCAAATTAAAAAATAAATTAAAAAGAGGGAACAACGACTTTGGGTTTGAACGTCGGAAGCGTTAACGTGATGTGCTCTGGGTCCACATTATCGTCTTCCAAATCTGATTCTCATCCCCAGATTACGTCATCAAAAACAGAATGAGTGGAATTGGGAATTGTGCGCATGCGCAGATGACGTAATTTGATTTTGAGAATCAAATTTGAAAGACGAAAATGTACCTCCTGGTCAATTTCAAATTGTTAGCCCTATTAACAAGTTTCCTAAAACAATGAAGCCCAAAGCGCTTTTGACATTTTGCTATTCAGGAGCAAACAATCTGATTTATCAAAATGTCTGTTCAGATGATTTTGGATTGTAGTTGTTGTTGGGTTCATCGATGACGCAATCCGAATTGCTTTTTTTGAAACTCTCATGTTTTGCAACTCATTTCGTGTTCATGTAACACGAGTGTGTTTAACATGTATCTTTTTTTAAATAGGGCATATCGGTGGCGGTGGTGGTGGTGGTGGGGAGCCCTCGACCTTATTGCGACTCAAAACGTCACATTTAATTTTAACTTGGCCTCGAGTAGCGATATTTCGTTTCCAGACATGCCAATCACAAAAGAAACAAACCTCCGTTGTTTGCGCATCGCTAGACACACACACACACACATATACGCATATACAGTTGATGGCCTAGGCCAGAAATCCAAGATGGCCGCCGAATCAGCGATGAGATCGGGCCTGGCATAATTACCTTAGAAATGGTTCGTGGAAACAGGCCGGGAGCCGCATAGTCAAAAATTATCATTTAATCGATACCGCGATTACCATCGAATTGCGAAAAACAACCCGCAACGTTTTTTAGATTTAAAAATCACGACGAAGTTTTTTCGACCGATCGCACCATTGTCAGAGAGCACATGGATGGAGAGAGAGAGAGAGAGAGAGAGAGAAGTCTGAATTCTTGACGAGTTGCGGGCGCCAGTTACCAGGGGGCGCCGACGACCCCATTTCTTGCCCCGTTTGCACCGCCAGATGCTTCGGAAAGGAAGGACGTGAAAACAGAACGCCAAAAAAAACACACTTTTATATCAAGGGGGGCTGGGCCAGCTATTTTCGGCGCTCGAGTTAGAAAGTCGAGCTATTAATCTTGCCAGGGGTTCCGAGGCGCTTCTCTGTGATAATACGCAAAACTACTATATACTTTTTTCCCCCGAGTGAAGTGACTACATTGTAGGCCTAACAATAGAACGTGTGAGTTGCGCATGCGTGGTTAGGGAAGGGAAGGGGGAAAATGTGAATCACACAACCAAGATGGCCGACGACGACACATGCTAGACGAGCTGAACCAGGGTGGATTGTCACCTTATAACAATAAGCAAGATGTCTTGTGTCATTTGGTGTTGTCTCAATGCCTTACCCAACGGAGATGTGTAAAAGATTGATTGGAAATAATTATATCTCGTGAACAGCACAACATCAAAATCTGAAATAAGTTGCGCTGATCTAGAAATGTGTGCCACTTGATCCAGTTGTCGATGTGACGGAAATGCTATCTTTGTAAAATATGCATTTTCATCTATACTATACGAACAGCTTAACGAAATTGAATACAATTTGGGCTGTAGATAGTTCCGCAAATTTGTGATCGAGTGTAACTTATTTCAGATCTCAATTTTGAGTATTTCTCGAGATACGAGCCGTTTAAGTTTTAAGCATTGTCATTAAAAGGGGAAATTCCAAGATGGCGTCTCCACTTGGTGGCGCTGTCGTCGCTCTCACGTGCTACCAGTAATGCCAGCGACATTTGCCACACTAGATCCCGAATTTATAATTATTATTTAATTAATACCTCAGAGTTCTATTTCACAAAATAGGAATTTCATTTATTTTCGTTATGAAGAGATTAGATTTTGATTTGATTTCGCCTAATCTTTACGCACACACTTTTAAAAAAAATATTAGAAAATACTTCCGTTGCTGTGACGGGGATAACCGATCAAAGCAGGCTGTTTCTCAAGTAAATAAATATTCTGAGTTCTTTAAAAAAATCCTTATTTGATTTTTTAAATAATTGGCCTGACATTTTCCAGACAATGATAAGAAAACGCGTTTTTTTCTATGGATATTATCTCTGCATCTTGTGTGATTGCCTGCTTACTTGGGGCAGCACAATGCAAACGTTAATTAACAGCTGACGCCATCTTTTGAGCATTTGGCAATTAACGCAGTGAATATAAAGCTTTTTTCTCATTATAGTGAGGCTTCGCAAAATATATTTTTAGCTTTTCAATCCTCGTGTTATTTATTTTAAGTCGAGCGACTTTAAGTCGTGTTTACTCGAAGTCGAGCGAATTTGTCTGAACTTGAATTTGTTGAACGCGCCCGTTTTGAGCGGCGTTTACACATTAAGCGAATCCAAATCGTCAACTAAAAGCCGAAGTTACATTATCATTTAGAATTGATTGGCGAATGAGACCAGATCACAAAACTTTCAATTTTTACAGAGTCATTGATACGCCAGAACTTTTCATTACATGGAATCGTCATTTTGTTTGGGCGTAACACTTGACGCCACCTGCAGAAAATAGCAGCTCCATGGAGCAAACCGTGGAACGCTCCATCGTGTGAACGATCCTTAAGCTGCTGATTGGTTCTACTGGTTCGAAATTATTGCAATTTAATTTTAGAAGTTTCCTTCATCGAACCAGTTTTCGAGACCTCTGTCGAATTTCAGGTTTCAATTGAACATTTGTCGCCAGCTCTACGAATTTCTTAAAGTATCGTTTGCAAGACTCCTGCTGTAGTTTCAAGGTGCCTTTCTTGGAAAGCATCAAAATACTCTTTCCACATGGAAGACGTCTTAAAACAATACCCTGCAGGAATCTTAAAAAATTAAATAATACTCCAGAAATAACTTAGAATGTGTGGAGACATCTCAATGAGAAATTAAGTTACATATTTCATGTATAAATCGTATTTCAGTACGATTGAATGTCGAGAAAGCGTTTGACACTTGTAAGTTCCTTTTGTGATATTTCTGTATCAAGATTGTAGATTATTCTAAAAGTTATGAACGAGCAAAAACTCGAGTCGCGGTTATCAAAATGTCGATTTGCTCTGCACACATTCTGCAGCGAGTAAAACGACCTACTCTTAGTCTATTTTAATTTCAGAACGCACCCCGTCATAACTTCTACCGGTAAATTTACAGTAAATAGCTGAATCGAATACAGGTACTCACAGAATCTGTCGAACTGGCGCCGACTTTTGGACATGGTGCTGGTGTTGCTGGCGTTGCTGGCTCGAGACTGCTGAGAGCCGCGCTTCCGGATGTCGCCGCTGGATCCGCCCACCCGTGCGACGCTGCCTTCGCTCTCACTTCCGTAACACGAGTCGCCGTCGGTGCCGGACACGTTCAGCCGTCCGGTGCTGCCGTAAGACGAACCGTTGCTGGACTTGTTGGAGTTGCGCGACGGCGTGCGACTGTCACCCGCGGCGCCGTGGCCACTGCCGGAACTGCCGCCGGGCCGCGGAAGCAGAAGATCACCCTGCGACAGACGTTTTATGATCTGACTGGTGACGGTGCTGGTACCACCGCCCGGAGCCGAATTCACCACCGGCGGATGCGGATGCTGCTGGTAGTGATCCTGCCCGAGCTTGCCGGTGCTGCCGTAGGTCGAGCCGGTGCTGGACTTGTTGGAATTGCGCGACGGCGTGCGAACGTCACCCGCGGCGCCGCTGCCGTGGCCACTACCGGAACTACCGGCCGGCCGCAGCTGAAGTTCACCGTGCGAGAGACGTTTTATGATCTTACTGGTGACTGTGCTGATTCCGCCCGGAGTCGAGTTAACTGTCGGTGGATGAGGCTGCTGATGGAAGTGGTCCTGACCCGGCTTCGGATATTGGCGGGGCGGCAGGGACGGCGGCACGGTCGGATCACGAGGTGAGAGATCACGGGGTGAGGGATCACGGGGTGAAGGGTCACGCGGGGTGGCGTGCGACACCAGGGGGAGCGGGGACAGCTGCTGTCGGGACTGCTGCTGCTGGGGGGACACCGCGTCCGGAGTCTTGGAACGGTAGTCGGCGGGAATAGGGAGACGGTCCCTAGGTGGCGCTACGTGCGCCGCGCCGGCTGCCGATTGGCTCTTCCAGGCGTCGCTGCTGGCGGCCGGCTCGACGTAGTCGTCGAAACGGTGGAGCTTGATCGTGCCCGAGCCAATCACGGCGGCTAAAACAATCGAAACAGAAACTTGAAATTAATACATTGTGTCTGACTGTGGCTCGGCAGTCCCGGGTTCGATTCCCGGAAGATGAAGCTCAAGGTGAGCGGAGGACCTCCTTCTGGACAAGCTCTGGAACAACCGCGAGACCTTTAGAACAAGCACTTTTACCAAAACGTGTGACAGTTTCGCGGAGGACGGAAGTCGGGGGACTTGTTGTGAGGACAATTTCCTTAGCGAAAAATAAAGGAGAAGGACGAAGAAAAGAAATATTTCGTCCACCGATTGTTAGGGAGCACAACTTGTCCTCAACCCACGCCATTTACCACAGTCGCCGAAAAGTAAATGCCACACGACGAAACCATGAAACATGTTATGCGGTTGATTTATAATGAGAATCAGAACCCCAGGACTCGACATTTACTTCGTGCCGCAATGTAACGACGAGGGTCGATCGCGAAATCAGGGAAATGTCGTCTATAAATAAATTAATGCTCGACAAAAACCAAAGGAAAGAACTTCAGATACACTAAAATCAATCAATATTGAAACTATGAAATCAAATTTTAGTTGTTAAATCTCATTTTATGACACTCGTAGTTAAGGCAAATCTATAAATCGTAATTGCAAAATAAAATCTACAATAAATATTCAATCACTTCTGCACTATATTTTATTGTGGTTCTTTTGGCGTCAAACGCTTTCCTTAAATACATAATTGTCACTTAGAATTTAATTGTGATAACTTTTCCGTCAATTCTTGGGATTATATCGCTGTAATAGAATTTAAATATTAGAGTTTTATAGATTCGAACGTTGTTGCCACTTTGTATGTCAACGTCATTTATATCTTTACTAATTTCTTAGCAGATTTAAGTGGTCTTTTCTATCCCTCGTCAACGCAGATCTTCAAAGCTTTAAAAAACTAAATGTAGAAACCTGGCCAAAGTGGGAAAAAAATATGGAGAGTCGACGGCGTCATAAAAATCCTGATTTGTTTTACTTCGGGTACATTCTGAGTAACCAACGCGACCTTCATTCATGTGTCAACGATGAATTACTTCAAGATGGACACTTTCTTAATCAAACAAAAATATATACTTACCACATCTGCGTTTAACAATTAAAACAATTTGAGCGAGCGAGCCTTTTTCCTTTAATCGGATGTTAAAAGAAAACAAATTTTAAGCGCGTCTCCTTGAAAGCTTTTGCCCAAAATTTGTTCTCGGATTATCCGGAAAAAGGTTCCTCGATCGTCATCTGTCAACGTGGTTGCCAAGACGCCACCTAAAATATATTTTTACCCGACTAGCAGCAAAATAGTAGGGATGTTCATTCGCAGTTGACTGAACACGCGAACTCTACCGGATGGCGCACTATTTTTGACAACGATACATCTTAATGACGTCACGAGATTAGATTTCAACAGTTCAGCTAGGACACTCCATTCGGGTTCACAAAATATTGGATCTCGTCGAAACTTAGCATAATCAAATTTGAATTCTAAAAGTTTGATGTTACAGTTTGTTTATCAAATAGAAAGCCTGATGACGTCATCAATGCAGAACGAAATTAATAGGTGAGGGAATCGAGCATCCAAAATTGATCACCAATTAGTTTGTCAAGCAAAGTATGAAGCGTCGACAGTTGTAGTGATGCCAAAAAATCGTTTCGCGAGTGAATGCTTTTCGAGAGGTGCGTGCAATGAGATCCACCTGATGACTAGAACCCAGGGTTGGGTTAGGTTTTATAATTTCTTTTTAAAATTTGCCTTTGAAAAAGTTTTAATTATCATTGGAAATGGAATACACTAAAGCGCCCATTTCGGATGAGGTAAAAGAAATTAATCGCCTTACATGTTGTCATTTTGTTGGTGAAAATTTAAACCAGCGTCTTTGCATCGTTACGTCTTCAAAACATTCTTACCGCGAATAGAAATAATTTTTTTATTACCAAATCAAAATTGTTAAAAAAATTTCCTTCCCCAATTTCAGAACAAGGACATCACCTAGGTCGACCAAGTATATACTTTGACGGCTTCCGCTTTCTACACTCGCGACAGTCAGTCCATGGAGCATCATGTGACATGAGTGTCTGTGTTGTTTCGCGCGTACAATGCATCGTTCCCAGATAGCCAGGGATTTTTAGGGATACAAGAGCTCTTTCTTGTCAAGATGACGATAATAGTTTCCATTTGCCAGCCTCATCCACGTTGGGAATTCGCGCATGCGCCGTGTGTGCCAATTTTGCGAGACTCGCGTCTTCACCACTCGAAAGAAGCTTAATTTCGTTAAGATGTCAGTCGTGGTGTGTGCGTGTGTTTGTTTTCCGCTGTACTGATTTTTTGACACGTAGAATGTCTAACATTAAAGCCAAAAAAAGAAGAAAAAATAGTGGGGAAACATGAACCCAATTTGGGGGGATTCCTAATATAGACTACTTCAGGTTAGCTGTAAGCTATAAAGATGCTCTAATATTCAACCAAATTACCAATGTAATTTTTCAAACCCTAAATCTTAGCTGTGCAGATTATTAGTTCTCTTAAGTTGAGGTCGGTAGGCAACAGACAGACGTCACTTTCTCCAAAGAACATCTTCGATTTGTCGCAATCTCGAAACAAGACACGAATCCACATGGCAAGAGACTCCACCTTATGTTCTCCTGAGGTCGATGTCACGCACAGGAAAAGTCAGTTGCGATAAACGTCAGTTACGGGAAACTCGATTTTGCGATAAACGGATTTACTCCCTCACTACAAATGCGCAATCAAACTTCTTTACTTTATCTAACTTGGCATCCCTAACCTCCTCAAACCAAACCTAACTAACCATACCTAACTCACTAATCTCACATAAAACATACTATTTGGCGTAACACCGCCACAGACCGGAGTAGGGATCTTTAGCGTGCGCCTGACATGGTTCAGACACGAGTTCCACTTGGGAATTTGTCGCCACCGAAAAATTCCAGAAATCTCGTCGTGGACATGTTAGGATACATGTATAGAGTATAACGATTGCCAAAACGGAAGTGAAAAGAGTTTTGTGAAATTTGATCAAAAGTTCAAGAAAACAGGGTTTGACAAATAACAAAATGAGCTTTTACGTACGTTTCTGTTCTTGCTTCTTTGGCTTGAAGAAGAACATTTTTCAACTGGAGTGAAAACAGGCTTCTGCAAGAAAGAAAGATTAAACAATTAAGAAACATTGAAAAAAATACACTGTGATTATAAGCATTCCAATTTGATGATTGGATTAATTTATACAGGAAAAATAAAAAATGTGTGGCCAAACATTATAATTTTCTACAGAGTATAAAATTATAACTATAAAAATATAATAATATAATAAAAATTTAAACTATAAAATTCACAACTTCAAATGTTTCTTATACCTTTATAGTGGAAAATGTACGACATTCAATTTCAGGTCAATGCAATAAAATTCAAATTGATTTGAGTAAAGTAATTGAAAATTAACTAGAAGCCCAAATATGGCTGAAGCGATTCACCACAAGATGGCGTTTTAAACTATTTTCTGACGGGTCGTTAAAAAAAAGCGCAAGGTTATTGTCTCTTTTTGAATGAACAGCTTGAAATTCCAACTGTTATCGGCTTAGATCAATAGTAATATGGCCCATTTTCGTGCACGGATTATCTGTAGTTCGACTTATCCTTGTCAATGTGTTTCGATAAAACACTCAACGGGCGCTCACAACAAATATCGAATTCTCTTAATGCAGACGCACTTAACGAATAATTCGAAAGTTATCACCGATCAATGGGAACTGGAATTTTAAGTTTTGACATGTCAGCGTATGTTCCAAGACTTGCAGCGGAAATGCTTGCAGCGGAAGTGAAACACAAGACACGTCACTCAGTGATTCTAAGCGGCGCTTAACCAACGCGTTTTAGCGCTCTCCAGCGCGTTTAAACTCGAAGCGCTCTCCAGCGCTAAAGCAAAGAGATACAACGCCGATCGTGATATACGCGCATATGCGAACATCGCCAACGCCATCTGACGAGCAGTCTCAACTCAACACAAATCGAAGCCACTTGATTATAGACGTCAATAGATTGAGTGGAGCAGAAGTCTATGTATTTGCATTATTCCCATATATATAAAACCAAGAAGAAATCTAAAATTCGCAGACTTTTAACAGCAAATACTTGTTTAAATCGAAATTATTTTTGCACAATGTTTCGAAAAATGATTTCTGCCTTGTGGCAAAATGGCTTATCTCCAAGAAAAATAATGATTGATTAATCAATTGTACCTTTTTTGACTTCTGTTAGTTTGTTTTGCAAGATAATAAATTATTTTGATAAAAGAGAATATCATGACCTCTCTCTCTCCTTAGAACATATTTGAAATATTTGATATTTTATGGCACCTAAAAATCCGGTTGCCATTGATCAACAATCAATTTGGTGTATCGGCAATCTACATTAAAACTGAATTGCTTACACAATACTCCACACTCTCATAAATTACATTGGCTAAATGGTGTCGCCTTTGAAATCGGATAGATCAATGTGTACATTTGAGGACTAAGGATGTGAAAGCGTAGAGTGCTGGTACTTTCCTAATACAAATAATTATTATTCAACCGACCGCTGAACCACATGAATTCCCATGTTCCCCTGTTCAAAAATCTATACCGAGCTCTTATCAACGATATTTTCATGATTCCTTATCCAATAATTAACAACTTCTACCAGCTACAATTACTTAATTCACTAGCCCTTTAAGCGGCCAATTGATTTTCATAAACCCATATCCTGCCGTGCAATTAATTTTTTAAAAATTGAAATCCCAAAACGTAAACAGTTATGTGCGATATTATTCGAATTGCCTTAACAAACAAATAAAACAATCGATATTTCACAAAAGAATTTTTCCGACTATCTCACATCACAACATAGAAGCGTGGACAATCATCTTTGTATCGTGACGTCATTCTTACAACAATTTCCACTAACAACCGGCAGATGGCGACACTTAACTGTATGACAATTCTTTTCCCTCACCTCCCATGCTCCATGTGGCTACGACATGCTCATATCAACTCGTCCCGTCATATTTTTGCTTCTTAAGTTCATATCTCATGAACGCAACAACATAAATATTTAAAATAAGTTGATAACGCACATTTCAAGGCGCTTGCGTTTCGCCTTTGGTGAGCTGTCGACTGAAAGATAGGAAACATCAGTTTTTGACGACACTTAGTTTTTATAGTATTAGGTAACTCAAGATGGCGCTTGGTCAAAGATCCGGGTCAACCAGGGTAGAAGGTCAATTGCTCGCCAGAGGCGTGGCAGGTCGAGCGCCAAAGAAAAAAAAAACGCCCCGACTCCGCCATCTTTTTAAGTCTTCCAGTTCTTTGGGTTGAGCAATTTGCGTCGTTATAGTTATTGGTTTCGTTACTGTATACTCTAGGAAATTGTCAAGGTCAGTAAAAAGTGCAAGAAATGGGCTCTTAGATTTCAGTTGATGATCAGATTTCAAAGACGTTAACCAACCAATAATAACTAGATGTACTCGTACTGGACATAAAATGTTGTTTTTGATACCAAAGCATTTTCAAATTTGACATAAATATGTCCATAAATAGGAAGAATCCAGAATGTTAATTTCTTATAAAATGAGCTAATATTTTCCGAGTTATTAAAGTTCGACGATCGACGATATCGTTTGACGGTGGCAACGCCATCTAGGGAGGTGCTGAAGGTAATGCACATTTTTGCGAAAATCATGCCTCATACGAAAAACGCCAAATCACCAAAAAAGATTAAAAATACACTTACATCGAATATTAACGACTGTTTCAATATATCTCGTTAGATTCGAACCAAAATTGTCCAGAGCTCATGAGCCGATGATCCGACATGAAAACATCAACGACCCAATGCCCTTTGCAGCGATAACGAACCTTATATTTCGCTCTTATCAAAATTGAAGGTCAAGCAAAGTGCTACTTCATGCAATAGCATTTAGAGAATAAATAAAGTCAAACTTTGTTGCTATGTAATTTTCCTATTGGAAATATTTTCCTGTATATTTTGTAAAAATTGTAATTAGATACTGATGTCCACTGAGCCAAACGGGAAATAATATTTGAAATCTTTGCTCGGTAGCTTTAGAGCGGAAATGACGTCACGCACAAAAATATACGCGCGACTAATCGCACGTGCGCTTCAAACACAAAATAAATTTGTACGCCATTTTGTATTTTGGCTGTACATTTCCGTTGCTCCGTCCAACATTTCGGTGTTGACATTTTTAAAGGAAACCTGATCCGTAAGTAAATATTGAGTGGTTGAAGTAAGCGAGATAACAATTTCACAGTTTGTGTAGCAAACACCGAACAAATTTAATAAACAAAAATGCAAATTACGGAAAAATAACAAAAGTGAATCCGACAAAAATATTCAATGTTCACGTGAAACGTCGAAAAGGACAATCGTATTTCGCGTTATTAATTAGACAAACTATTTATAAAATTGCACCGGATGAAAATCAGAGGTAGTCCCAATGAATAGACGCGTCCCCTTGAATCGGGATTCGATTATCATGTGCGTATAAGAAATACTATACACAAAAATTCGCTCGCGACAGTCGCAATAAAGTTGTCAAACAATATGCCAGTAACACGTTCATTTCTAAATTTATAAAAAACCTGGAAAATGGTAATTAAAAATAATACAACTAACAGTCAAGAAGTAAACTAATCAACGAATCCATTTTCTTCTGGTAAGGACACCACCGATATCTCATCTCTGTGACTTTCAGGTTGAGAAATTGTGCCACATATGGCGAATACCATGTCAAAAGAGATGACAGGGGGCACGTCTAAATACTTTAGATCGAACACGGATCGTTCCAACAATCCAGAGAAGCATATTCCATTCTCAATGACCGCCAAAAACAATTCCAAAATGGCCGCCAGTGTCGGACTAAAGAAGAGAAACAAAACTGCTGCCGTCGTCATAACCAAAATGGCCGCCAAACATCGCGAGCAACAGCGTCCGACCGACGTCCGGCACAGAACCAGCATCTTTGTTGACCTGGAAGGAACCATCCGGGGAGAACCTGCAATCAGGGAACGCCGGCAGCACCAGCAGTCGGAAGAAAAGATGGCTGCCACCAGTCTCGATTGGAGCGCCAACTACGGATCGAGGTGCATAAATTTATGGCCTTGGATTTGAGTGGTTTTCATAATAACGATACATTTAGCAAATTTATTTGTTACCCTACCTTAAAAAAATTTCACTTTGACGTGACACATGACATGACACTAATTTAGGAAATATTTGCGTTTGGTGATTGGCGATCTCCTCGATCGTCTCTTGGCTCTTTTTAAGTTTCACATTTTTGCTTTTCAGTCGCTATCAACAAGCTAGTTTCAAACATCATAGTCTCGACGACTCCAGTGATGATCAGGAAACTCAGAGCGAACCGGAAGCGGAACTAGAGATATGCAAGCTGGCGACATGTCATAGCGACGGCGACATTCGACGGTACTTCAAGACTGTGATTCCTGCTCCAAACGGAGGGTAAATACAGTGTACAATAAAAATGTGTCATGAGTACTGTAAGTTTATACAATTAACAATTTTCAATTATTTTTTAAAACGCAAAAATAGCGAATGACAGTCAAAATATTTAACAAAAATACTTGAACTAGAACCGTGAAAATGAATCAAATTTGAGTTTCTCATTGAAATGACCAAAACTTTAAAATTAGCCAAAACAACATTTTATTAAAATTAAACAAAAATAAAAGTGCCAAGGTTAACGATATTTTGACCATTTTCTTTAGTGGTCAAGCCTGCATCCTTCAGCCACCATTGGCGAAGAAGCCTTCCAACAGCTTTGATATTTGTGAAAGAAGTTATTCAGTTCCTCCAGTCACCATCACTCCCAAATTTGTCGACCAGAGTTGGTGTACTCGTAAGTGCTCAGGCAAATGTTTGCATTAAAACAATTCCTTTTTGAGGTTGAAAATTGTACTGAATACTTAAAACAAATGCTACAGAATGTTTTGATCTTTTGAATTGGGGGGGTTTCAGGTTTCCTCCAGAAAAAGGCAACGGTAGATTGCGAGCCTGGGGCTACTGATGCCAAGTTAAAATCGAAATGTACTTCCGGTTTCATGGCCGAGACTGGTCTTTACAATAATACTGAGTGCACGAACAATCTAATCGAGAGAAGGAAAAGCAAAAAGATTGGCGACAGTTATTTCTACAAGATCATGAACGAGGGTATTTCGGAGGCCGAAAGAAACACATTCAGTTCAAAGATCAACGAGGGAGTTTTCAGTTTCAAGGTCAAAGAAATTGTGTCCCACTCAGACCCCAATCTGGCCATATCTGGCTTCAAAGCCTGCAATGATAACATTTTGGATATCAAGAAAAGAAATGGAACTTACATTCCAAAAACCAACGAGAGTATGTCGAGTATCAAAAACAATATTTATGAGCCCTGGAGCAAGACCAAAGATAAAGTTTCCATTTGCAATGACATCAAAGATGGCTCATTCACTTCCAAAACAAAAAGATGTGTCCCCAGCCCAAAAGTAAAAAATGGAATATCCATCTGCAAGGTGAAATATGGCAGCTCCGGTTCCAAAATAAAGGAGATTGCCACCGGCTCAAACATAACAGTGGTTGATTCCTACTCCAACACCATGGACACTGCTCCCAGTGACAATTTGAAAGACAAAGAGCACCTTTTCGGATCCAAGATCAACCAGATTGCGCCTTGCTCCTATTCCAAAACCAAAAGAGGCATTTACAGTTACATATCGGATGAGGTTGAGAATGACTTTGGAATAACGCAAGAGAAAGACGGTAGAGTGGGCCATGGAAGTTCCAGTTCCAGGAAAGAATACAATGAATCCAAAAAAGCAAAGGGTAAGAATCTGAACGACTCAACAAGCAAAGCTAACAACACACATGGCTCATTTCCCGAGAGCAGCGTTTTGTGGACTGACCCCAAAAGCAAAACATCAAGGTCTCAAAAACCAGGTGAATATTCTGGTGCCATGGAAACAGAAATTACTTACGGCACCAGAGCTACTACCAAATCATCACAGCGCAATCAAACTGGTTCAGGGTCTAAACACAACAAAACCAAATATGGTACCAAGCCCACTATAAACAGTTCTTGTTCTAAACCTACTAAAAGCATTTCCGGATCCAAAAAATCTTCCAAGACTGTCGCTTCTGACCAAATGAACAAGACATCCCAAATCAAGGAAAGAACCAAGGAAGGAGTCAATAGTTTTTGTCACAGAGGTCCAAGCAATTCCAATCCCGGACTCAAGAGCAATGAATTTCCTGGTCACTTCACTGAAATAGTCCCAGTTGAAAAATCTAAACGTTCAGAAACCAACAATCTGAAGAATCCAACCACGACCCTCCAGTGGCCAAAGATGCACGCGACTGAGGTGAAGATGGGTCCAACCAGTATGTTGGCTGCCTTTACACCGAGACCCGTCGCACTTCCGGAGCGCTTGCCTTTCAGAACGGGCAAGGCAGTGACAGTGTCAAACACCATTATTCCTGCAAAACGTTGCTTGGGCCAAGCGCCACAATGTGATCGAACCACCGCCACCCCTAAGACTCCGATCTCCGTGGTTGCAGCTGCCGCTGCCCATCTAATTAAAGTTGGCAGCAAATGCCAAGAGGTCATGAAAGGTGTAGTGGCAGCTCGGCATCGACGAGTGTTCAGTGCTGATCCTCACCAGACGCCTCCTGAGGGCAAGCATGACAGACATCCCCGAGCAATGAATTCTCCTGGTTTGGCATCGGCAGAGGAGTCCACAGCCTGGATGAGATCTGGACACAGCAAAAGGTCGGTGGTACCAGTTAAATCCTATCCTGCCAAGAACAAGTCCGACTCAAAGGTGAAATCCGAATCCAAGGTAGAGACACCAGATGCCAAGATATCAACTGCTCGTCACAATAAGCCCAAGTTAAATAAAAAGAATGTCAAGGCCGACATCAAGATGAAATCTGATTACAAGTTGATCTCAGCCTCCGAATGCAACAAGCAAGCTATGATTAAATCTAAATCGACAAAGTTTGATTCCATGGTGGCAACCTGCGATTCTCGAATGAGAAAGAGTGACTTAGATATTGAACCCAGCAGTCGTCACAAAAAGGTTCCAAACAGCAACATTAAAATGACCAATATTGATTCTAAGGCATTAACAGCAGAATCCAGAAGGACCACCTCTTGTGGACATCGTAAGATACCTGTAGACGACACGAACAGGCTGCCCAAGTCCAATAAGTTGGCTGCTACCTATTCTACAGGTGTTGCTGGTGCAGGTGGCGCAACGGTATCAACAGCCAATCCTAAGAATCAATTTGACAAATCCAAGATGGCGGTGGGGTTTTCCAGGAGTGCAGCGAACAAATCGGATATGGAGACTGTCAATTCCAAGATGGGTACCACTACCTGTAGTGCAAAAATGGCGTCAGGCAATAAGACTAACGTGCTGGCGGCTATATCACACGACAATTCGCGATCACCATGGTCAATAAACAGCAAAGATTCCGGATCATGTGGCTTACAATTTTGGAATGGAACTCGCCAAAAGAGACTGCATTGAAATGGAAGATGTGGAACCTTACAAAAATGAATGTGATATGCCAGAAATTTGTTGTATTGGGTGAGACTGCTATGTTTTAATGCTCGTTTCTTGCAACTCTTGCTTTTCAAAAATATATAACCCTAAGGCATGAAAAATGATGGAGATTAAAATTGAAAAAGGTAAATTTTTCGATTTTTGGTTTGGTTTTTATTAAAGTGTGGCTGAGAAACGTTTTCATAAATTTGCAATTGAGCAATTTAGTTTTAGAATATAATTATTTATCAATCTCAAATAACAGTTACGTTTTTTTTTTGGAACAAAATATTATGAATTCTTACGGGTCTTCTCAAATAATTATTGCAAATGATTATCAATAATTTCTAGTAAATCAATTTCTTCTAGTAAATGTAGATCCCGTTAGTAACAATAAGGAATATGAATCGAGGCCTCTCCTGAAAAGCTTATTGTATACAGGGCACCTAGAATTTGAGGTAAGGTCTCGAAATGTTAATTTTTTCTAAATCATTTTTGGGTTATGACGAAGAAATAAGGGCGATGTATTTTCAAAGTACGTTTCACAAAATTCAGTATTTTAATTTTATTTACGGAGCCTCGTCACAGCTCGTCGTCGATTTTACACGGCTCTGTCCCGTGCTCGTTCACTCGTGCTTCTAGATCCCGTTAATAGAACGGGCCATTACACCAGGTAGACAACCAGCTAATACGCAGGTAGTCTGAATGACCCTTCCGTGATGTTACCATCGCGTGACCGACTTTTCTGTTTTTGGCCTTTGAACAAATGCAACAACGAAGTCTATAGACTGACTTTTCCAATTACTGAAATAATCGTGATAATTGAATTACATTTTCTCTCACAACCGGTGAACGAAACGAACTCATTGGTCGACATCTTGGTTAGAAGGTCGCAGTTTGGGTTTAAGTCCATCTCTGAGAAATTGTTTTTTACTGGACTTATTCGATGTAAACGGTTTTGATTTTTGAAGGTTACACACAGGGCACCTGGAATTTGATCGACTTACTAATTACAAAACCAGTCTATGTAGGTCAATGAGCCCTCTTTCTAATCGCATGTAAATCACCGGTAGCAGACCGTAGTAATCGCACATCAAACACGTAAGGTGTGAAACAACTGGCGCTTGGCCAGTAGCCTACGTTTTGGTATTAACCTTTGGAATTAGGAACAAAATTTATCCTCTCCGCCCTCTGGTGGCGAGAAGCAGGGATATTTTCGGATGGCCATTCGTAAAACATAAAAACAAGAATCATCTTTTTTATTAGATCTAATTCGGTCCCTTACTTTTTCATTTTCAATATGTGTCCACAGAATAATTGGGATCCGGATTAAGGTGGGGTGCGTTAGTCATTTTCGGAGTCACGTTCAGCAAATACCGTTACGCAATGACACTAGCTCAGAGCAGATCACCTTGATCCAGATTTCAAAACAATCATAGAAGAAGTAATTGATCCGACAAAAATGATAACGAATTAAATGGACATGGACGGGAAATTCCAAACTTCGTCTTTATCGAAAAAGAAATTGAATTATTCAGTTTGATGCGCTTGATAGCCAACCAAAATCAGAACAAACGTGGTTTCATTCGATTAGTTTTATCTGATATCCCCGGTTATCGAGATTATGTTGTTTCAGACACAAATAAAACCATTATTGCAGGATTGATCTGTCTCTCCCAAGAACAATTGGGTCATTTCCATTAGCTTATTAATACTCAGCAGATAGATAAATGCCGTCCGTCCGTGGCGCCACCAGTCGCGGGTTTACCATGACGTCATATAGTTGGTAATGCCGAATCACTTGCCTATTTCAGTTTAAACGGGATTGCATATTAAACATCTTAGAATTTTAAATTGATCAGTCATTTCTCGTGCCCAAAAAAGTCCCCGGCTGGGAATTGAACCCCCGATCACAACACCTAATCACCAGACCTACTTAATACTACCATTCGGAAGCATACACCTGTTTAAACAATTTTACAATATATTTAATAACAAAATTTATTTCTGTTTAATCAAAGCAAATTGGCTCAAATTTCATTCAAATGTGTGAAACTTTAAAAATATTATGAAATTGTTAAAATTTGTTATAATTGTCAAACATATTAAATATAAAAATAAATATTAAATTAAATAATATTTAATATTAAATTGTTAAAAATGTCAAATTTGTCTCAAATTGACTTTATCTTTTGATTATATTTTGAATCCACAATATCGAATGTTTTAAATATTAAAAAAATTGGAAGGTCAACTATACATGAAGCCCATTCCAATAGTTCATAAAATTATATTTTGTTGTAGAATAATTTTTCTAGTTTCTCCTTCGGGTTTTCAACACAATTTTTTTTTGTTTCACAGAAAATTTTAGGATTTCATCAATAAAATCGAGTTTTATATTTACCACGGCGCCTCAAATTTTATTCGAATTTTAACTAGTCTTGTTTGTAAAGTACAAACATATTTCTTAAGTTGTACTCCACTCACATTTTTGAAAAAAGAGCCGGTTCCAAAATGATCTAATAACCCCGTTCCTGAACCGCCATCTTGTCCGGACAACCTGCCACACCATTCCCACCCTGTTAACTCAATATCTCCAAATTGAATTCCGTCCTTACTTAGTCATCATTCGACTAAAAACCTATGCAGATAATAAAGATCATTTAACATGAGTGATATTTCAACAGCGACATTAACATGCCTAAACGATTACGTTTTCAGTGAGTGACGAGAGTAAGTGACGAGAGTACGACTTCGTGTGAAGTTATCGGGGGTTTTGCCGCGCTTTTCGCAAACTGTGTAAATAGACTCACCGAAATTATCCCAACAAAACGAAACGCAATTTTCAGATCCAGTCTAGCGCACACACTCTCGCCTGTTTAATCCAATATTGTTGTTGTCGTAACTCCGTTACCGAACACGCACTCGATTAATTCATCACTGATTGAGAACGGAATAGACCCGGAGGAGCTTAAACACATGACGAGGCTCAGCGTCAGTATGTCACGACGTAAACTTTTTCCTCTGTTTCAACAGTGGCTCGTTTCAGTTGAGTCGAATCGCCCTGTCGAGGATCAAACACACTATCCGAGTTACACTGATCAAACATGCGTCGTCCAATCGTGCTTCAAGCATGGTGCGTTTAGACATTGAGCAGAATCGACGCGTCGCGCTTCGATAAAAAATGACCAGGCGCTCTCGAATGACCGTTCGCCCATCTCACTTGCGCACGTGAATTTCAATCGTGTTTGAGAGGGGTGCGTTCAACTTTGAATAAAATTAGACTACGCGATCTGTATCGCTCGCGATGGTCACCATCTCGAAAGACAATTTACCGCAATCTCAAGCCAAGTTCATATTTCTTAAGTAGTCTGACGTATGCTCACAGTGTAACGAGCCTTTAATAGGTTACAATCTCGATTTTTATTACACGATACGATTACATTTAACGAATATTTGGAGCGGTTAAAGTTTATTGAAGATCAATTGGCTGCAAATATAATTGCTCTCCTCATTTGGACCCAAACAAAATAACATTTTCATGGAGCAAAACACCACCTGTATTAATAAATTTCTAACGAATAGTACTTCCGGACTCTGCACATAGAATTTTTGTTGTTCCGATCATAAAAATTTAAATATCGGCGTTCATCAATAATTCTTATCTTCCTAAAGGAGAAAGGTAAAATGCAAATGCAGTAATGCGAATTTTGCAAATATAGTAGCCATCACTTAAGATCAGCTTTCCCTCATAAGAAAGCAGCTTTCCTCACACAAAAAAAAACAGTTGCCTCTTTAAAGCGAATTTGATCGTGCAGCTCCCCAATCTAAAAACAATATTCGATATTATCTTATCTAATCCGTTTTAAATGTAATAATCTTCTTGCCGATACTTGATCCAAGTGTGGATGCATTGCCTGCTGATAAAACGAGGCCTGAAAGAATTGCGTCATTGGAAACAAGGTATAATATATCTTTCGAGTACAATTCAGAAAGCAAGTAAGTTAAGTTTTTTTTTAAATCATGACCTCGCTCTCTTATTCGTTTAATGTGCACTCGTCATTGCAACTAACCATTTTGTGATCATCAATTTTGGACATTGAACAACTTGTTCCCATACGTGATGTCACCTTTCAGTTGTTGGGCCTGAAAAATATTAACCGTGTCCTATCTCCTTTCACGATCCAAGCGTGCATCGACCGATGGCGGCTCGTGAGTTTTTCGGTGAAGTCTGCCAATTTGTGTCCGAAATAGAGACCACAGCACACTCAAGCGCTCAGAGTCTGAAATGCCGCAAATTTCATAAAAATTACTGGAATTAAAAGGGACACACTGGCTCCCCGCAATACGGTGTTAGTAGTGATTGCGAATGACAGGGGCAATGCAAACTGAAGTTGTTGCGCTCACTGCTGCCCCTTGAAATAAAATCACACTGCCATGACATAAAGAACAAATACAAATTGTCTGCTTCCCTGCAATACGTTGCTAGCAGTGATTGCAAATATCAGGGGCAATACCACCATGCAATTAGTTTCCTATTCAGATTAACCAATCACACATTTATCCAGCGTGTTAGGAGTTCCCGACAATTCCATTTTAGCAAATCGTAGCTCAACCTCAAGCCCTTAGGAGTGTGTGATACCATGCACCAAACACATTGTCCTTTCTCACAAACAAATAAACGTCAGCAGATCCACCTATAGGGATAAATCGAGGTCCGATATATCTCCTGGATCTTCTATGACGATCCGCCGCATATTGGTTGTGACAAAACTTCGATTACTGATCTACATGTGTGTATCACCTTTCGGCCTCTGCTTGTTGAATGTAATTTCTTTCCTTGATCTTTGGAATTGGGCGTGTGCAGTATGTAATTCTTTGTTTACATTTACGTGCATTATCTCTTTCAACACTCACCGTGCATCCGAACGAATAAGGTGCTGCTTTCTTATAATCCAGGATTCCCAGGTTCAATTCCAATCGAGAGTCTCACACGGAAAAATCGGAGATCCTAGAGAGTTCCGTGCATTTTTGAAATTTCCTTGATTTTACTGATTTGTTGAATTTTGGAGCATATTCAGAAGCAATTGAGAAAATCGTTACATCGCTATCTGGTCCCTAGGGGAACTGCATTAACCGACAAACAATTTGATGATAAAACATTTTATTTTATCTAACTTGCGTGAAATAACAAATTAACAAAGCAGGCAATATTATAACATAAAACATAGACACATTTACTAGAGGACAAAAGATTTAAAACCAGTTCTACCTCGAACATAATTTTTGTAATTATTAATAAAATATTAATTTGATTTTGAAATATTGAAAAATATTGTTCGATCAAAGTGTGTGTTCCGTATTCGGTCAACCACGATTAACAGCGAATAATAAAACAATGTCATCCGATTTCATATATTATTTTAGAAGGTTAAAAATCTGCAAATTCTTTTTGGAATTGCTCTTCCGATCCAATGTTGAAGATGCTCTCGTCTTCTGGGTATTCCTGGAAATAGGCAGTATCTTCGTCGTCTTTCAGGCGTGGAACAAAAACTGGTTTTTCCTAAAAAAATTAATGGAATGGGGAGATAAATCAACACCTTTAGTATCAGTACATCGGTATGTAGTCTCATGAAATACGTATCATTATTTAAACAAATTACTTACCCTTTTTCTGAAGATATTGTACCAGTCGATGTCCTTGAACCAGGGGTGAGCTCGAATCTGGGTTGCGCCATACTTTAAATTCCCGAAACGTTTGCTCAGGTCTTTCTGGATCAAATAATCCAGGAGGTCTTGTAGCAGCAGCGAGAAATTGATCGGATAGTTCGTCACCTTGTCGTTAGCATGGAACAAAATTAGAGTTCAAAGGTCGAGAAAACTTAGAAACTACTACGCTACATCATTTTTTTAAAACACCAAACACAATTTACAACTTCACTACCCAAATATTTTTTAAATGGCCCAACTTCTAAAATTACCGAACTGCTAATAAGCTGTTTATTAAACAAGGAAATATCTTCGAAACAAATATATTTCTCGTCATTGAAAGATAAGATTAATTCTGAATTTGTAAAGCAAATCTGGGTATGGTTTTCCGACGAATCTTCGGCGCGAAGTAAAATCTTCGCCGCCCTGTGATTGGCTGATTTGGTGACGTTTCGATTTCGAAGTTGCGAAGTTCCGAAGATTCGTCGGGAAACCATACACTGGTCACAAAACCATCATGTACAAATGGATGAAATTTCATTGTCAAGATCCATCGATTCATTTTTCATACCTTTCCTTCTTTAATGATTCTCTCGTACATCTTCATCACATCTTCGTTTGACCGGTGAAATGGAGTGTAACCTGCGGTCAACTCGAATATGACAATGCCCAGTGTCCACCAATCAACGGAAGTACCGTAACCCTTTAAAAAAAAGATAAACTCAAAGGTAACCAAAACCATATTGTAATTCAATAAACATAATGACATAACAGACAATGAATATATTGAGAGATTTCAAGTAAAATCTCTTTTTCTCAATTCAAGAAAATACCCACTTACACCACTGTGGCTTTTGACCTTTTCTTATTTGAATAAGATTGTGTTGAATTAAACAAATCGCATCATTTCGGCGAGCAAAATTACCCTATTTAAGAGGATTTCCGGTGCCAAATATTCGGGAGTTCCAGCAATGGTATACGTCCGCTCCCTGACCCGCTTGGACAAACCAAAATCGGTGATCTATAAATGAGAACAAGGAGAAAAAACAATTATTATCATATAACAACCCCATCTAGCGAGCAAAATCTCAATGTCTGTTCTAAAAAATATCAATGCCCAACTTCCAAAGTGCATAATCCTGAATTAAACAAATCTTTGGGTCATTTAAATCAAATTAAACAAATCATGGAGAGATTCTTTTGGTCAGAAAAGCGGCGTTTACACAGGAACGTGCTCCGCTTCCCTGCGATCAATGCTCCAACGATCTTTC
This sequence comes from Mycogona germanica, assembly GCA_034698785.1. Classification (NCBI taxonomy): domain Eukaryota; kingdom Metazoa; phylum Arthropoda; class Diplopoda; order Chordeumatida; family Chordeumatidae; genus Mycogona; species Mycogona germanica. The sequence continues at coordinate 5,044 of JAQGBY010001421.1, read as the reverse complement.
CGGTTTACACCAAAATGGGTTGATGCATTGCTCCATTCACACGCCGTTGTGATATTTGCCCAATAGATGGCGCGACTGCACGTGAATTTAACGAAAATATTTCTCAGTAGAGGCGCTGATGCATGAAAAATGAGCTCCAAAAATGAGCGCTATTCTTGTTGTGTTTCGCCGCTCATGCTATATCGGGAGCGGAGCGTAGCCCTCAGTGAGCGCACTAAAAGCGCTCAGTAAGCCGATCAGACGTGATGGGTGCTCATATGTAAACCTAGCTTAATAACACCTGACAGTTGTTTCTCACTTTGCGCTGTTTTACTACAATAAATGCAACTTTCAAATTAAGCTGGCCCTGGAACATACAACGAACAAGATGACTGCCAATGACCACCATGAACCCACCATTAAACACTTACTAAAAGATAACCATCTTTCCCGATGACCAAATTCTCAGGCTTCAAATCCCGGTAGACAATGTTCAAACTATGCAGATAATCTAGCGCCAAAACCAATTGTGCAGCGTAGAATTTGACGAATTTCTCTCTGAAAAATGATAAATTGATCAACAAAATTAATAATAACAGAAACCCAGAAGTTCTATGGAATGAATTATGAGAACGCTAGCCACGATGAAATTGAAAATATCTGAAGTAAGGTCAACTGTCAGAAGGCAGCAATCTCAAGATTCAATTCCATCTTTACTGTCATGTGGTTATGATGAGGATGACCACACTTACTTGAGCTTTCGTTTGTGGCTGAGCACGTTGAAGACGTCACCTCCCGGGGCATATGATAGGGTCAGATAAATATTGTCGTTGTCCTGTTAAAAAAAATTAAAGGTAAATGCTAGAAATCAGCGGCCATATTTTCATAGAGTTGTGACTGTCACATGGAAACAAACAGAAAAATAATTTAGAAACAAATTTTATTCTGAACTTTCATTAAAATAACTGTGCAAGTCACAAATTCAGGCGTAAGTTAATTATTCTAAAAGACTGAGTGTACATGTCTTCTTAAATTGAGAAATAATTTTATGCGCCTGAAGTTTATACCCCCTAAAAGGCTCCGGACCCCTAACAGCTGCCTCACCATCTTCTAGGTTAATCCGTCCCTAGAAGGTGCCAACCACAATGACCACAAATCAGCACAATACTCTGTAGGCGCCCTACTATTTTCCAATGCCTATCCTGAGAGCAACAGTTTCTAAGCCCTTAAGGATAAGTCGTTAACTTTTCACTCCTTCGAGTTGCTTACCTTGAAACTGCAATACAATTTGATCAGGAACGGAAAGTCAACTGCTCGCAAGATTTTCTGTTCGTTTAAAACGTGGGCAACTTGCTTCTGCTTGATCATCTGCGAACGAAAATGAAAATTGAACAATTCCAAATGAATATCATATTTATCATATGATGCATGGTTTACAGCTAAAAGGGTCGTCTCTTTAGGGGCGAAAAAATCACAGCTTTCAGATGTAAACCGAAAAGTCGCACCTCTGGAGCGGCTTCTAGGAGCTTTTGTCGCTCACATCACTAATAGAAATTTTCCTATTCTGAAAGGGAGCCTCGCATGGGATCCGTTTTCACTGAACGCAAGGGAACATGAGCGGCAATGGAACGACGAAGTAGCGCTCACAGCGGCAGAGTAGCGCTCACAACGGCAGAGTAGCGCTCACAGCGCCAGAGTAGCGTGCCCCACGCCAAAGTAGCGCGCTCAGCGTCAACGTCATTTTGGTGTTGGGGTGACGCCAACGGTGTTGTGGTGATGGCTCCTTAGGATCGTCTGATTTTTTAGGTGTAAACGCAAAAGATCGTAGAAGCTTTGGCCACTTGGGAGCGGGCTGATTGTGTAAACCGAGCTTAAAGCGCGTTCCAGCTTGAGTGTGGGCACAACTTCTGATTCACACTTGATGAACGATAATACAAGTTCAACACAACCCTACTCAATCACAATGATGCTAAGACTTACTTCGGCTTTTTTCATTATCTTGATGGCATAATAGTTTGTGGTTTCCTTTTCCTTGACCAGTAACACCTGCCCGAAGGAACCGGTCCCAATAGTCTTTATTTTCTTGAAGTTGTTCATCTCACGAATGACTTCCTGCATTTGCCGAAAATTAAAATAAAATAAAAAAAATACTCAACAAAATTGCTAATCATTTTCACTATCAACTTTGTTGTATGCTGGTAGTTACAAATTTGGATGTTGTTTACCTTACGTAATTTAATTCTTAGCGAGTTTATTTGAAAATCTTGCTTCACCTTGATTGTATTATTTTTAAAACTCAAAACTTGCTATCGTCTTACTAGTGATTACCATTGATACCAACATAGTCTACACCATCGACAAACACGTAACAGTTATTATTGAAAACCTAGGTGCTTTCGTCAGCCCTTGGCGACCGCAGCGTCACACTACGTTCATGTGTAACATTTGGTGGAACACTCACCTGTTCTTTCGGTTGAAAGCGATGCTTCGTAAACTCTTTCAGCGCTTCGAATTTATAGTGGGCAACTATTGAAATTGAACAAATAATTTTTATTACAGTATTTATTTTTCGGAGATCATCCAGTTCGGTCAACCCATTCGACAGAAATACAACATTGAATATGGATGACCATTATAGACTGAAGACTAAAAAAGATTAAAAAATAAGCTGGAAAATGAGTTCATCCTTAACTTTGAGTGAACGTATAGTTGTAGACCGTAAAAATTAAGAAATTGAGACAATTTTAAAGAAATTGTGTTTTGATTGAAGGAAAACGTTTTGAAAATACACATTAAAAATACAGTAGATCAGGTATGACTTCTGAAGAAAAAAAATGTCACTTACACATTAGTTCGAATGTTCGATCCCTCTCGGTAAGAAGAATCTTGGATATGTACATGGGGTCGCGATCAGGCTTTTTAATCTCACTTTTCCCGACTACAGGTAACAGAAAAAAATAAAACCTATTTAACGGCGTTCGTCAGAAGATATTATTTTTATTTTAGACATTTAGATATATATGACTTATTTTAAAGAATGGTTCATTATCAGTTTCTGAACACACCATGACTGCATGAAGTCTCAATACAACACATAAAAACTCAAACGGTAAAATTTTGTATTGCTCACAAACCGCTTAACCCAGTGCCATGAAATTTACACTGGATGTAGTACTCCAAACTATACGGACAAATGCAGTTTATTGCATCGTTTTATAATGTTTTGATGGCGAGATATGAATTAAATAAATAAAAATAATAATAACATTACGTCTATGGTCGTCGACATACAAGTGTCGCCATCTACCGGCATTTAGGGAAGACTGAGACGCGGGAAGTTTTGAATAGGCAGACTCTTACAACGATTCACTAAAACCTGATTTCTAACAAAGGACAGCAGATAATTTTGGGCGAATTCGTCAGAATTGCAGGGTTTACATGAGTCTACATTCCTTTAGGTGTCATCATCGGATTAAGATACTCGGTTAAGATATAAAATGAATCACCTGATCCCCCTCGGTTGTCGTTAACTTGTTCATTTGGTGTTCGTTGAATGACCGGTTCCGTTAGTGGAGGAGGTCGGGGTTGCGGGGGCGGAGACGGAGGCTTGGTCTTGACGGGGTCAATGATGGCATCGGGGTCGATCTTTTTGAAGTTCTGGATGGTGACCGCTAAAATATATGAAAGTCAAAAAGTGTACTCAGGATCAGAAGCAATGGATGACGTCGAAAAAAAAGAGAATTAAAGAGAGAATTGAAGAGAGAAAAGAACAAGGTTATTATTTAAATCCTTAAATAAACTTTAGCATTTCGAACAGTTGGACCAATTTTTAAAATCTACTGACAAATTTAATATAAAAATAATTTTATTAATAAATTGAGTTCACTTACGTCCCCAATTTTGGTTGATATCGTAGCTGTACTTCGGCATGTTATTCTCTGGTTTATTCCTTCAATCTACAATTTTTTTTTACAAAAAAGAAAAGTCGGAATCGAAACTAAATTAATAAAAATCAATTGCGTTGATGGTGACAATCTTATTGCTAAATAAATAACTGCCAACATTTTTAGCATTTATCCAAACTCAAAATCGAGTGGACCATCATAAACGATTGTGATCCCCTTCAATTCGCATCTATCATTTTCACTAGATGGAGTTTCCAATGTCCCACATTTGCTCAAAAATTGGGTGACCATTTTGGACACCTGTTTCGATTCTCTCACATGTCGTTTAATTTATTTTGTCATACATTTTGACCCGATACCATCGAGTTCCAGGCCATCACTCGACATTATCGCATCCTCTCGTACACGGACATACAGTGAATAATTGTAAATAATAGGCCTTCCTAGATAAGCAGGTGTCTCTTCACAATTACGAGTATTTACAGGTCTGTTACATCGAGATACACAACAAACAGATTGTGTCAAGGTGGTTTTCAATGTGATCTCAGTTCGCCCGATTGTGTACTAACTTTAAACGGAAAACACAACAAGCTGGTTTGAAAACATCTTGGCATTCCTGAACAAATCATCGGTTAATCCGACAACCATACAGGTGTTGAGAAAGCGGCGTTTACACCGGAGAAGAGGAAGAGATCTTCGTCTCATAGAGGCGAAAAAATCGCGGCTCCATGCAACTCGTGACTCGCTTGGGATCCGTTTACTGAGCGCCTTCTGTGCGCTCCCTCACGGCTCCGCTCCGCTCCCGATATAGCATGAGCGGCAATGGGCAATGAGCGCTCATTTTTGCATGCATCAGCGCCCCCTACTGAGAGCTATTTTCATTAACTCTATTAGCAAATATTACAACGTCATGTGACTGCATCACAGAGGTGTAAATGAAAAGATATGGAACCAATTTCAGGAGATTGGCTCCTTAGAAGCCGATCTTCTTCGGTGTAAAAATACCTTAAGGATTAATTTAATCAGCGACCGGTTACACACTTCATTTCAACAGCTCAAAATTGCCTCCAAATAAGATTTTTAAATTACAATTACAATTATTACCCGCAAGCAGCCCCCAAGAGAGGGGCCTATGGCGGGGGTCAAACGACCAGTTAAGG
>JAQGBY010001420.1:0-29510 GCA_034698785.1 Mycogona germanica | reverse complement strand
CGTAGGGTTGACAAATCCATAATGGAAATATGTTCGTACGAGTCCCGAGTGAAAGTAGAAAGCACAATATCTATCAGCGTTAGTTGTGGGAGGAAGAGAAACTTCGTGACGACAAATCCATTCCCCGTAATCATAAAAGCGTGTCCGGTTACAATAAAAATGAGACATTTTAATGTCCGACAGAAAAACGCGCCGCCACACTTCATATATATATATAGACAGAGGGCGTGTTTCAACTAACAAAAAAAACCGTCTCGCACTCCGTGTAGTAGAGTGAGGCGCGTTTTCACTGACAAGATAATAACAACCTTTCCAAAAACATTCTGTCACTGTTGAGTCCCTATTTGTCACTGGGGATCCCAATGGAGGAGGGGGTGGAGTTTGAGTGCGTTACGAGGGGAATGAGGTGGTGGTGGTAGTGGTGGTGGGTCCCTTTTCCATATAGAACGAAATTGGGGGGTGAGTGTGTGTTGAAAAAAAAGATATATTCAACACCACCCCCGCACCCCCAACCATCACCACCACGCAGTTTAACTCGGAAATACATTTGTGTAAGGCGCAAGTCGATTTTGATGGACATTCTATGAAGTGCCCCCATTCGAGCGAAATTCAAAACATCGAACATCGGAAAACATTACATCCGCGGTCAAAAAACGACACCGACTCACCATCAAGCGGGCATTTTTCGATTTTACAAACAGTTTAAATTCGAACAGAGGCACACCTACTGCACATGTATTACAAACGAACAACCCGTTCTTCCTGACTTGTACATTGCCAAACACAGAAGAATGATTAATAAGTAAATTCATTGATTGATATCAATTGTAGAGAAAAACTCAGTGACTGATGAATGCAGTGAACTTCTATTTTGAAAATGTATTTGTGTAATATCCAAATAGGATTTAATTAATTATAAATCAATATATTGGTCATACAACTGAAATAGTAATTACAAACACGCAATATGCCACCCGTTTTGCGTTTTTGTAACTACTATTATTCAATAATACATATACTACAGCTAAAATATCGATGCGAAATACCATTCTCTACAACATGACCTATAGTATATAATAAAGTTAGGTCAAAGTTAAAGGAGCGAGTAATGTCGATTCCGGAAATCGAATGTGACGTTATCAGATTTGTGCCCGACACCGGCCCAACTTTTACCCCGACTCGCGCATATTCGACTTTCCGCTTTTATCACGTCAACATAGTGACACTGCGAGGGCAGGCCTAAACGAGGTATATTTTCTAATGTAACTCTATATACCCGAGGGTGCCGTGCCATCACCCCCCCCCCACACCCATTCCCCAATCCACGAAACAAAAAGAAAAAGAGGAAAATATCGAAACCCACACGTAGGCGAGAGAGAGCTAGAGAAGAGAGCCCATTTGCAGAACAAGAAGATGGAAGAGCAGGGATGAGGGAGGAATCTAATATTCGGGCAGAAATTCAATGCCACGAAATCGGAGACGTGCCGAAAACATCGCCCCGATTCACCGGGGTTCTCTCTCCTTTGTGTCGATCAGTGTCACTCAAGTCAAACCGAATCAATGGGGCAAAAACTCCCATTGCCAGTCTCGATACGTAGATATATCTATCTGTGTACGGTGCCGGGGCCTGACCTCCACACATACAATTGGATTGTGAATTCATCTCGTTGCCTCTTTATTTTCGCATATGGCACTCACTGGAATCCTCACGAGACCGCACCCTTAACCAATCACTTTTCCTGGATTCTAAAAAAATATTTCGCAGCAAAGAGAAACATCTCGGAGAAACAAATCGCATTTTTAAAATGACAATTTAATGTCCAATATCCAAACCTCATAAACACTAGGATCTCAATAAGACACAGTATTTTCCAAAAGCACTAACAAAACACCAGCATTAAATAAGAGTTCGAGCTCACTTGTTAAGTAAGTTCGATCACAGTTTTCTTTTTCCACATTCATTTCTATTTCAAGTGGATCTCATTTTGGATTCGGAGGGGGTCTGAGGAGCATCAATCCAGACACATGAGTGAGGATCAAAAGGATCCATCAAACCTACGGGTGACAACAAGAAGAAAAAACTGCTCTAATTTCACGCCTCACTGCCACAAAGATTATTAGCAACACGATTGTATTGAGGGAGGAAAACCGGCAACACGACGCAGCAGCAGCTACTTATAATATTTATCTTGGGGGAGAGAAATATGGAATCGGGTGGATCCCAGATAGCGCATCACACACAGACCGTCAAATCGATTTGGTTTCTAAATTCTCACCAATACGCTTCTTTGTAGTGTGGCTGTGATAAAAATAAAACATTCTGTACATGCGATTAAAGGAAACCGAAACGTTGCATCAGGCAAACGTCATTTTATAATAAGTGTATTTATTAAAACCACGATATGGCATTTGACCATTGTGAAATAACCTTCGTCAAATATTTTGAGTCTATTATTCATGTATTGGCGTATTTTCTGAGCACCCCTGCTTCTTTGGTTACACGTTTTTTTATTAAAAAAAATAATTGAAGGCAATTGTGGTTGTGTTCCCAAAGGTGGTGCTGACCCAGAATACATTAAAAGTTTGTATACATCCGTCAGAAAGCCTTCCCCCCGCTGACCTATTGAAAAGCTAATACAACCGTCGCTCCAAAAAAAGTTGTAAAAAGATGGGACGTCCTCGCCCATTCAACTCCTAGGTTCCTGGAGAGTACATTTTCGGGGGAGAGAGTTTGAGGGTTTTGTGCAACGACAGTGGACGAAAAGAAAACGACAAGACCTCTCTCTCTTTAATTCCCCGCCTGAAGGCGTAGGCATTAAAGATTTTTCAGAATGAACCTCGGGAGTAAATTAAATCGGTGAACGCGAAGGTGGGGACGAACAGAGGGGGGTAATATCCAAAACGATTTCAGTTTCAAGTTACAATCGACGAAATGGAATAACCATTGTCGTGAGTGGCCGCGAGCGTTCCGGCTCCGAACCCAATCTATCCTAACCGACAACTCAATTTAGGACATTTTCTTCAATCGCAAATCTCGATTTAAACAGGTTTCCAACAACCATTTTCTCTTTTGTTGATCATTTTAAAAATCTATTTCTGGGCGACTCATGACAACTTTTACGCGAAATAATCAGACAGACAGTCCACCACCAGGGTGCTCCCTAAAGTCACCTTAAGATCCTCGATCAGCCTGATGATCACTTTAGATTGTAATCCTGGATTGTGTCAGCGTGCTCCGGTTGAACATAAAGATGACCCAGATCCAGTCACAGATATTTTGAAATTGCAAGAACTATTTTTAAAAAGAAAGTCCAGTCTCAATTGCTGGAGCCAATTTTCCTTCAAACAGAACACATTAATTTTCTCGGATGATCGCAAAATTAGCTGATCAATGGAGAAATCAAATTTTGGATATTTATAGTTGCCAATTTAAAAATGCTAGCTATACATATCCAACCATTTCCCTAACAAATAATCCTAAAAATATTCATTTTGGGTTCAAATCACAGTTGCTTTTTAAAGAACATACACCTAAACTGGCATCGAGTCTTTCCGCTTCTTGACGGCCGCCAACCGAACAGAACTCTTACTCTCGAGAGGTCGGTATTTCTCTAATTATGAAGCCTCGGTATACTCGTATTTGTAATCCCTACTAACAACATGTGAACAATCTTGGCTGCTGCCGCTGCTCTCGGCAATCTTCTTAACATTTTCCTTGCGATAACAACGCGCACCACCACTACCAAATACACAGCCAACATATAACATCTACGAAACAAATGCCAAAAGCTTCAATCGCACACGCGCGCCGAACGGACGAAACACACACCTACAGACGCACGTACGTCGGCAGCAATAACAATGGATCACACGTCCCTTTTATAGATACAATACGAGGCAATACCGATTAGGATGGAGCGAGCAGACGGTGGTGGTGGTGGTGGTGGCGTCGGGTGGAGAAAAGAAGAAGAAAAAAGAAGAAATTAATTGCTTTTGTGATTCACGTCTAGGTCAAAAACGTGGAACCGATCTGTTTGTTCACTCACTGCATCGAGGAACGAAATGAAATGGGCTAACGCGTATCGATAATAACGAAGACTCTGCTCTACTGTACACAGAAACACAGTAACAAACACGACCGAGCTTCGCCAAGCTTCATGTTGTTGTCACTCTTGCGCAGACCTATTAGAAATAGGTCCTAACGACGAGCGTTCAAAAGGGTCCACACTAATTGAATTGATTTAGTTCTGGAATACCTACGACCATTATAATCCCCGTACGACGACGAACACTTGATATCCAAGCAAGTAGAAACAAACTCCATCGCGATACAATTCTAACACTAAAGGAAAACCAATGCTTTCAAAAATCGTGTTCTGAATTTAAATTAGACAGCCCTCTTCCCAGTACACACATTGATGAATGAGACAAAAACATTATTCCATTTTCAAAATAAAAAATAAGATGGATACGAAAATTAATTCGAGAGTAGACTGTGGAATTTTTCAAACTGCTCGCCAAAAGAAATAATAAAGAATTTCTATTTGGTCTATCTCGTAAGTCGTGACCCCGGAAAGTGTCAAGTCACTTCGTTGTTAGAACCAACAAATGTAACGATGATGGTTTGTAGGATCCATGAAAACGCTACAGAATTGCATCCTTCACATGTTTGGATCACCGGGTAGATGGCGCCATGAGTCGCGCGTCGAACCCTCGTCCCTCAACAGGTACAGTACGTTTCCCCCCGCCAGCAATAACATTGGCCGAATGACCACTAGATGGCAGAGGCGCAGCCTATAATAATAAAAATACGTGGAGTAGTAGTAATAACTAGGTTTACCTCTTCATGGCACTTCTCAAAAGAGAGAACTCTTTTTCGGGAATGCCATTTTTCCAGCATTGTACGATCAGGACGTGCCCTTGAAGAACAACGTTTTTCATAACACGTTTAGGGCAAGTTCGGTAAGTGTGGCAGACAAAAATTACACCCTCGCGACAGTTGGATGCCGAGCAGTTAACAACTAAATATGAGAGACTGTTTTCAATGGGAAACAAACTTATCTTCCTGAGACCTAGAGGCCACAAACTAAGAAAACTCACAATCTACTAGTTTGTCTTTTGAATTTAGGATCAAATCTGACAAAAGACAAACTCTGTCTGATATTACACGTACAAATACAGACTCTTGTTTGATTCTTGTTTAAAAAAAGATTACATATTGAGTAAAAATACATGTGATTCCAGCCCAATATTTTTATGTTTGTCTTGCATCACATATATTTTTCACATACCAAGTGATCAAGAACAAGCGAAATCTTAACAAACTTTATTCGTTTTTACTCAAGGTAACATTTAAATTTATTTTATTGAACTACTTCAATATATCATACTGTAATTTTTTGCACTTGATATTTCCAATTACTGAAGACCGAATATATTTGAAACATTGTTGTTATCCAATCATTTGCTAGCAAAATGTTCATCCATTGGTGGCAACAGGTGGTTCACAGGTGACAACACATTTTTCCGAAATGTCAGGTCTCCGATGGCCACTCGCGGAAACAAATTACTGTTTCTCAAAAAAAGAAGAAAATCAATTGTTCACGCTCGCCTCCCTTTTCATACCTCTGACCGTCCACTCGAGCTCGCACAAGAGCATCAAAATGGTCGTTCTTTAATTCGAGTAGGATGAGGCGACAGCCTGCAATGTGTCCAACTAAACACAACGTTGGACGACGCCGCATAACACGCCCACGGGTCAACCGGGCGAGCGCAGTCGTAATTACACGAGGACTGACCGGTGTTTCGTCCGCTCCGGAAGCCAAATAACAGACTGGCGACGATCATTAACGTTCTCTTCGTATCGCTCTTCCTCAATAATCTGGTGGCTGCCAATGTAAAAGTGTATAATGTGTGTGTAGGCCTGGACAGCCGACACAAAAACGGGACTGCGTTATTGAATTTTATGTGACGAGCTCTTTACATGAAGAACGAATCCAGTGAACTTGGGGGCACAAATGGAATAGGCGTGACAACAAGGTGACTTGCAGATGGCCAAATGACTGAATTTACGGGTCTTGGTTCACTTCCGGCTGGTGTGAAGCGCACGAAGATCGGTAATCACGTGCAGCGCCACCTGGCGGGACAAAAGTGACCCTAGTGACGACCTTAAGTTGTGTCGACAACGGTGCCCCCTAGAGTACCTCATGGTTGGTAAAAGGCAATATTGAATCGCATTCGCAGTGATTGTGAAGACTGCTAAGACAAAATTCTTTTTAATAGTTCTTACAATTCCTTTATACGATTTTTAAATTCACCTTTAAATTTAGACTGCACGACTGGATATTTTATTGTATTCTGAACACATACTTTGTAATTAAGCAGATTTTTCCTTTTATATGATGACTTCACAATTTTTTAAAAAATGCAGCGCTACCTGGCGGGCTAAATGAGGCGCACAAGTGACGATCTTAAGTTGTGTCAACAACAAGTAAAAGTGCATGCCTTTTGATACATATAATAGATATAGATGTATAAACCAAAATATAACGAAGTCGACACAGTCATAGGTTAGAATTAGTTGCAGTCCTCCAATTGGTTTAACCCGAAAATGACTAACAAAATTTAATAAACACTGACAACTAAAACACAAAACTGGCACCAAAAGGAAGACCAAAGCAGCGCCATCTAGCACTAATTTGAGGACCAGCGGCACATCTGGTTCATCATCTTACTCTGTAGTCAAGATCGCAAGATTGCAGATCAGAAAGAACAGCTAACGGACGAGCGAACACACGGCTTCATCTAAAATGTGCCCTCATCAAGAACAACAACCACCAGGTATAGACGAAGACACGAGTGCTATGAGGAGGAGGAGGAGGAGGAGGACAACGAATGTCCTAGGAGCAGATGCAAGAGATTGAATAACGCGGGCGGGCCAGGCACGCATGACGAGGCCACCACAGAGGCGCCGCGATCACACGGCGGAGACCCAGTCTTGATTACAGGGCCGAGCGGGGAAGACGACAATGGCGCGTCCACTCCTCCGCTGACCAAATGACCAGCCAGAATTGCCACCGTCAGAGACGGGCCACTTTTCCAAGGAGGGTGGCTATTTTCGAACGCTTTTCTCTCCCATCTCTCTCGCTCTCACTCTCACTCACTCAATCTCTCGGAGGAGCAGAAGAAAGGAGACGGACAGTTTTCAACAAAACACAGGAGAGGACGACTCGATCTGCCGGAAAAAGGAAATGCGCGCAAGCCGTGCGTGCTCTCACTGCTTCAAGAATCGTCAAGCATAAAGGAAGGTCGGCTTTACCAACCGATAAGTAATAATCGTTCGTTCTCAACCTAGGAAAATATCGATCGGCCCGAGAAATAAAATTAGATTTAAATAAAAAACTGATTCCGCCCACACAAAAATAATGGCAACATGAATCAATACACACCAACTTTTGCTGAAGTACATGAACATTCATTCACAAATATCATCAGATAGCAATTCCAGATACTTGAGTTGTGTGCGTTTTAAATCTGGCATCTTAGTTTCGAACACCGTCGCCGAGGTTGGAATGGACTCTTGATGGCCGACCTAAGTGGCGGGCGGGTGGGTAGACGGGATGTGGAGGACCCCCGCCGGGCCCCCACTCACTCGTGACGGCCGTCAGCGTACCGTCACCCCCAGAAAAACTAAAGGTGGTGCTGGTCAAGAAGAGTGCGTACGGATGGCCGACGGCGCGAACACACGGACGTGAGGAAAGGCAGGGCAGCGGGGGCAGCATGGAGAGAACGGCGGGTGGGGGGAACACATCAAGGTGGCAGCTATTGACTAATCCTCCAGAGACACTACGTCCAAACTGGACACGTTTCCTAGATTCTTAAAAGTCAGCATCCAGGCCAACATGAACCTGATGTTCCTGAAATGGAGGAATCGATAGAAAACTAACTGCAGCAAGCGCGCTAATGAAGATTCTCTTAGGAGTTTCAACTAAGTCGCCTCGATTTAAGGTGCATTGGTGTCCACGATTTCTCAGGAGGATATCGAGGATGTGTAAAGGCGGCAATGGTGGCGCAGGTGATGGGCGAAACGTGTGTCCTCCAGGCACTGTATGTGTATGAGTGTGTGCTCAGAGAATGATTTTATATTTCCTCGCTCGCGTCAACGGATCAATCGGCCAACGACCACTTTGACGTGCGTTATTGACGTGGACCCGAACATTCCGCCGCTTTCTTTTTAAGACTAAGGCCGTGCTTGGAGATTATCGTAATGCCTAGACAAACATCACGGATGACAGGATATGAAGAACCTCCATCGGGAAAGTGATTTTAGCAAACTGTTAATGGACATTTTTCGAACATCTGCACGCAAGCAAACTCGAGCAAATCTAAATACCCCAATAAATAACGTTTCACTTATTTCACAATTCTAAATTTCACAAGAATTATATTCTTTTAGATAAAAAAGTGAACAAAGTGTCAAAATTAAACAAGAGTTCGACCAAATTTTGTTATTTTAGGATTCAATAATTTATGTCGACTGTATTCTCGAAGTGATTATTGAATAAATAAATTTGACTGCGCACGCTGACTGGACTGGACGCTCAAATGCTAATTTTGCTATTTTTGCGCAACATAAAAATATACAAGAGATTTCAGTTAAAAATAGAAATTTCGGTTGAAGCATTCTACTCTGCAAGTACCAAAAAACGAGCCAAACAAAACCTCACACTAACGGTCAACTTCGCCTACGCCATGCAGCTGGCCAAACAACCCGACCTCGCTCAAAACATACACATCCATGTGAAATTTGTCGTTATTCCCCCAAACAGACAAACTACACTATTTGACAAGGATAGGATAACCGTGTTAGTGTTCCATTAGACGTGCGGAGACGCACAGGCGAATGTGAACAGACTGCGGATAGTCCCGTCTCACCTTCCCATTACATTATGTTTTATTTCCACAAACTGCCACAGCGTCTCCGATCACAACCGCAGTGTCCAGCCCACGTCGCTGACATCACACAAAAGCCATTCACATTCTAAAATAGCCAGATATATACAAATACGTCAGAATTTCTCGGATCGAAATTGAGAAGAACTGGTGGAAAAACATGTCACGACTAGAGATACCAGCTACTGAACGACTGTTGGGTAACGCCTACCAAATGTCCCTAACCTCCCAACATCCCCTCCCTCTCACCAATTTTCGTATTTTCCAGAATCTGTAAGAAAACACCGGGTTGTGACGTGAAGAGGGGTGTCCACCTAGTTCTCGTCAGCCACCACGCCTGACAACTCAAAAACACGGCTCCCTAATCAGAGAGGAGAGACGTCCTTTGTTGGCGAGCAGACAACCAAATGAAGAGACGTTCCAACCGCTTGTTCCCCCCAAACACCGTCGTTCAAAGCACCGGAAAAATACTTTTCGAAAACCCCGGCATTGTGCACGATTAAGCAACTGCCAGAAAGGGTAATTTCAGACAACGGACACGTGACGCTTTGTCGCAACAATGCTGCAGCCTCCACGTCACTCAAACAGAAAACACCAGTGTGTCCAGCGTCCTCCTAACGATATTAACTATGGTTTGATATAAACACCGTCCCAACGCCAGGATCTGGCCGAGTCTATCCAATAGAAATCGCCTAGCGCGACAAATTAGTCCTTTCTCCACCGTTAAGGAAAAACTGATAGGCAGAAAAAAAATATTAACAGAGATTTTCGCTAGATGGCGCTCAGGAAAAACAGATGTACACGCTTTAGACAAAATCAATATTCGTTGTTCATGCAAAGTATACAACATAGAAAGGATAAGAAGCTTTTACCATTGTTCAGAATTTCCAAAAATATTTTCTGAACATACTCATTTCCAAGAACATCTGTTTACGGGGGAAGGTCCAACCCACCCAAAAAGTACAACCCAAATTCCGTCTCGACAGTATCAGTTTCCGTTCAGAAAACTCCACCAAGGAAAATAGATCAACTTATTGAGAGTAAAAAAGCTAGTCGCTTCAATGAACTGACGAATTCTGACTGAAGCCCGGAACACGTGCATTCTGAATGCACTTTTGGACAGTATCTTATTCGCCAAACCAGCAGGTAGATCAGACAAGGGGAACCCCCTCGGCCTCGATTGTCATTGATGGTATCACAGGCGAATGCACTGAACTGCTAAATGGCGCCTCAGCGTGCAACACAACCGCCGCCGTCCACTGAAGGCCGGCCTTACAGTTGCAAACTGCCCGAAATTCAAAGATATGAAAATTTAGAGGAAGCGGCGCCTGTTTTCTTCAGTGAAGCAAAATTTAAAATTTCACTCAATACGAGAAAATTCTTCTGGTAATTCGATCAGGAGATTTTCAAGACATGACCAAAATTTTTTGGTTAACTTTTGACTTCATCACGTTCTAAGTCTTTCGTTTGAGAAACACTAAAAGCATTAATATTTCCATTATTAATGAGAACATCGGCACATATGTGTTCTCACATTGGCTAAAAATCGTAAAAATACAAACAAAATGAGAAATGAACAGTAAGAACATGTCATCCCAAGCAAGATAACTACTCACATTTGGAGGTTTTACTGACCAGGGTTCTTACCCTACACTTCCATGGCTCAGTGGACAGAGAGATACGGCGACGTCGGCATCGTCGTCCATTCGAAGGAGCACACACAAGACCACTAATTCGGGTCATTAGTGCGCATCCACGTCCACAAACGGGACCGAAAATTTACTAGATTTCAGGAGTATATAATATGCGCGGCTGCAATTCCAAACAAAGAAAAAGCCCAGTGAACATGTCCGCACAAAACGAACTCCATTGTCCATTGTCCGCAGTGTCGGATTGCAAAAGGATATAGAAGCCGAGCCCTCCGTTGGGCGGCGACCGATAAATTACTTCCAGGTCAGTGAGCGCGTGCCAAGTAGGCCTACCGTGTATGGGCCTACCCCCCTCTCAAAATGCAAACGCGACCCCCGCCCATCCATTCTCTATGGCTGCTCTTTTCGGTGGTGAATGACGGACGTTCAGCACAGACGTGAAATTTGTGTATGTGCGTGTGCATGGGCACGTTGCAAAGATAAACGATCACCAGAAGCCTAAATGTGTTGCCATCTCTCGGCCACATTTTTATACATGAGTTTTATTTTAATTATAAATCTTAATCTCATTCGGCCTGTCCCGAATTCACCATTTAATATAATTAATGTAATATATAAATCTTAAGCCTTATTTATAACAGGAAAACATTTATACAAAAAGCGAAGATGAAAACTTGGGTCACTATGCCTCAAGAACAAGCAATTCCGTTCATCTAATGTTGTAATATGACGTCACGCACATAAAAAACAAAAATGTCTAATATTTGAAAATTCCCCACTGTTGCCTGACTAAACAAAGGTATTTCCGCGTAACATGAAACACCTCTCCCTCTCCTCTTTTTAAACATCAAAATACCCCGACTAGCCTTAAGGGGGATTGACTTTATATCGATATACGAGTAAATAAAGTTTATAGCAACCGGCAACGGTTATTTGATTTCCCAGTCGCATGCCTTTAGTGACATCATTTCCGGAACGCACACATTTCTGGCACCAAACCTGTTTTTTTAAAAAATCTGTGTCATAATGTGGTACTATCGAATCCATCGATGATTTCGATATCGGCACATCGCCCGTATCTGGTAGTTAAACACATGCTAAGCCACGATCACGTCTCCTTGGCCTCTTTCCCACTTCCCAACTCCCTCACCCCTCAAGCAACCTCCCCTCTCCCTTTTACCTGCCGTCTAACGTCTCCATCCGCCTGAATGGATTGTCAAGTTGAGAAAATGAAATCGTGATCCAAGGACCTGATCCCCCCCCCGACCCTTCTCACACGTGATTAAGCAATCAAAACAGTGATCATTCGCGGGGAAGAAAATTCTTTACACGAGAAACTTGGGTGCGTTTGTTCGACAAACTATATCGTCGATACGGGAGGGTTGATGGTGTGGTTGATGGTGATCTGGAGATAATAGTGAACCCTATGGTGGACGGGGTGGACGGATTCTGATGGACCCCCTTAATACACAGGTTGTGCGCCCGGTAACGAGATATCGACAGAGAAGGCGCGTAGGCGAACAGACACAAACATGTGTTTCGTATTATATTTATTTTTTGCGTGATTCGTTTTTCTTTTTCACCGACGGATACTTTTTCCGAGGAAGGTTTTGTTTTGTCTCGGCTGCACCAATACCACAAAAGAAACTATTTGTTCGAAATATGAGTGCTGCAAAAATGTGACACGACATTCGATTACAGTTGGGAAAGGGCCCAACGACGAAGATGACGTAAAACCATGTTGAATATGTTGTTGGGGTTGAGCGACTCTTGCATAAGAGCATTTTTATTTGCATCGTCGGAAGAATTCCCACCAGCCACAAAGATTAATGGTGCATATGCAAATCATCAATAACAAGTTTTATGGTCATGCGTTCTTTCTTTTTTAGTTACTGCATAAACACGATACATTTATTGTTTTACATGATGGCGAATATATATTGGCAATAAATAAGTCTCCTTTGGATACGGTACTATAATACATCCGTGCGAAAGACGCGTGTTTCTCGCAGCAGACATAGATTTAAAGAAACATTTGGTTTTTGTGGTGTGAAAAGAGGCATTAAAAACGACAACTTTAAAAAATGTGTAGTTATACGCCGATTGTCAGGACATTGCCAGCGAATCGAGACGAAGTTTGAACTTGTGCCCTATAATCTATAGCGAATCAACCGTAGATGCCAATTTGTAGCCGCTGTTGTGCTGGCAAAACGCGCCACCTGACGGGTCAAAGACGAATCAAAACTGGTTGAATCACCAGACTAGTCACTGGAGGCGCCACCAGTTCAGACAAAGGATCACAACGCTGGTCAACTCGGTTGGCGCCTCAAGAGACAACAACTAATAAAGGCGACGCATTAAGTAAACGTCCTGCTCTCTTTGAGTTGACCAGGTTAACAGAAGTTAGACCACCGGGGTTTGTAACACGACACACAAACACAAATAACGTACAACCAAAGAAAACACCAACCAAAAATGTAATATTATCTCTCATCTGTCCACTGTTTATGAGAAACACAGACACTGAAGAAATTCCGAGAAATACGAACGACGAAAGAAATTGATATTTATTGACCGATAGGTTTTCTTGGCTTGGTAGCGCAACCGGAGAAGCTTGCATAAATGTTCACAACTTTTCAAACAATCCTCCACTCAAAACAAAAATCCAACTGGAGATTCGGGCTATTTGTATAGCAATAACTCACCGAATACACACACACAGACACACACAAAACCTACCCAACCAAAACACCTTGGATTCTCAACGCGATTTCATACAACAGCATGGATAATGGTGAACATGAATATACCCTCATAAGACCTGAGCTCATGGCACATGACGTTCATTAAATTTTTAAAAATATTTTATTGCAATATTTAACACAACCCTACCAGAACAGTACTAAGTACAGTACTGTGAAACTGATTAGAACAATTGCAACAAAGCGTGACGTCCATAAGAGTGATCAAGGGCAAGGTATCACAGGACCAATCATTTACACCCTCGGGTACCAAGAGCTTCAACTTCATTTTCCGAAGCCCGAAAAAAAATCTAGTCTCTCACGCCTGAATTACTAACGTAAATAAGGTGGAAAACCAGAACTGCGAGAAGCCGCATATCGTTTACGACGCGACTTTCGCTGCATGGGTTCGGTACAACAGGGTCACGTTTCCTCCACCTCGATCGGGTTTGAGCTTGGTAGAGCGAACCCAACCCTCCTTGCATCAGGCGACATGTCGGTATCGATGGCGACGAGTAAAAACTATGGCAGAGTTGAGGAGATGACAACACCGATCCGAGCATCAACATTCGCTGAACCGTGTTCGCAGCTGCAAGACACTGTCTCAAAAACGCCGGAGACAATTTAAAAGTTGCTCAAAGAGTTTCCTAGAATCTTAAAAAAGCGGCGCCCTACTTAGGTTAAAAAAATAAGAAATATCATTCGTTACAGTGTGACAAACAAAGAGCTGATACCTATCCGTTCTTTACATGTGTTTCAACGGGAGAGAAATCACTCAAGGAACACATGTTCAATGAAACGCAACACAGTTCTTGACAATGTGATGCGGGTCTTACGGTGAGAGGCTGTCATCGGCTGTTATAAAAATTCGTTTTTGTCGGATTAAAGATGCTGAGCAGGTAATGAAATCGTGCCGAGAGGTGGATCGTGAAACTCTCGTTGGCACATGTCAGCCAGTCTTGCGGTCTGCACAACCGTCCAGGTGGTTTACAAAACCCGAAGGTGCCTGTATACACTGTACACACACACACCCAAGAATGTCTTCATCAAGAGGCCTGGCAGCTGTTGCCTTCAAAACTTTCAGAAACTTGACTGATTGACGGTAATCTCTCGGTGGCCTCGTTCAAACATTGCGGACGACCGGAAACACAAAACTTTTTAAAACTCAGCCACGAGAAAAAAATCATAGACAATTAAAAAAGGATACCTATTCTTGCTTCAATCCCGAAATACCGCAGTCTGTCACGTCAGCCTTCCAATCGAGATTCCAGGCTAGAGAGGAGTGACGTCATACCAAAAAGCTCTCAGCTTCTAATTATAATCATGAAATGCTCATTTAAAAATCACTCTGTAAAACAGGTTAATTTTTTAACTTTAAGTCAGGCACTGGCTCAGCTGAGGGTTGAAAACGTCACTGTCCATGTGGAAGCCCATCTTTCCACTACCGTGTAACCCACAGGAGGAACGACAAAGATTGGACCAAGGATTGGGCACTTCAAATATAAAATACAGAGTATAACGCAAATATGGCACAAAAAATCCAGACGCCCGATATGCCGATATGTGTGTGCAGAAGCTTCCGGTCTCACGGTAAACCCTACATTGTATTTCTGTTTTGCCAGAACCAGACAAGACATATATCTTCGGAGCGTATCACTGACAACAGATTGCTGACAACAACAGCTGAAGGCAGGATGAGCTTTCTGAGACCTGGAAGGAACTTGTCAAATTTGAATGATCCCGCTTCAATGAGACCTGGATGTTCCAATGAGAACCGATCATGAATTCCTCGAAACAATTGAAATTAAGACAACGAAAAAGGTTTCCAAAAAAATACGAGTATTTCACCAAAAGGTCAGTCAATGAACTCTAAATGCATGATTGAGGGGACAAATTACGTTTAAAGTATTCATGTAAATGTAGCTTACATCAATTTGTTGAAATAAACATCGAAATATTCTTCAAACAAACAAATTCAATAGTTGCATTCGACATTTTCTAACCTCAAAAATGTCCTCGTATTTTTCAATATAAAATATGCCCACCTTAAGCAACCGCTTCAAAAATTATTAAAAAATAGGACAACATTTTTATCATAAGAAAACAAATTTGCCAGGAAAACTTTCTAATAACATCCGGTAGACCAAACATGAACTACATGACATACTTTAAATAGAATCACACCGTGTATGTACCCTTGGGCTGGGATTTAAAGCCCTACAACACTAAATTTTCCTTTCAGACTAAACATGCACCCCGACGTTACAAATTTAAAATTGGGCTAAGCGCAAGTACAGTAGTACTAATCCTTTTACAGTATAAAAAAAGCATATAAAGGCAACATTCGACGAATTCCATTAACATGCGGGTTTACGTTGTACGCTATATGGTGCCGTGTAATACCGAGCAGAGAGAATTTCAACAACATTGTTTATTTTGTCATGATTGCAACGGGGAAACAGTGACCTAACATTATACTAGAACAACAACATCGTTTTAAAGGAAAAACAAACAATATATATATATAGAAGCCGGCAGCATCGAATAAAGGAAAAGCTTACGAAAACAAACCCAGCGTTGCTGCTTAAATTAAGCACGTAAAACCTATATACACCAATCTTCAGCCAGATATTCCGGCGTCCACAACAAAGAATATTCGATGAGAGACAAAGGTAGACGAGTTCAATTGAAGAACCGGGCAATCAACAGTGATAGAGGCCGACAGATTTATCAATCCTACATTCATAAACTTCAAAAATGTCAATATCTTTAAACGCACCTTGCAGTTAACATGCAAATTAAAATATCGACATAAATGCCAAACTGCCTCAATTCCATGTTATGAAATAATATTTATATGTCATAATGACGTTGAGACGCTGCATTAAGGCGCTGAGCATCGTCAACATGTAATGAAATAATATTTCTATGTCATAACTGGCTGCACCATGACGCTGAGCTTCGTCAACCTAACCCGAATCTCTTTTCATTGACTTCCACGGTTTATGTATTATGAACTACTTTCGAATTTCTTCGATTTAAGATATTTCGTATGACTGGGAAAACTTAGAAAGACTCATGACCAACATTACGAACTCGTCTTCCCAATTCAATTCAAACATCGCATTTCAATTTATCTCTGATGGATATATCATTTTAAATTATATTTATTCTGCGACTGGATTCATCATCTCAACGTAGACCATTTAAATGCAAAGAGCGAGGTCTCTATTTAAACTTCAATAATCAATCTTATTCTGGAAGTTCGCGTTCATGAAAAATCTTGAATGAATAAAAAACTGAGAACAGTTCACAGAACTGGGTCAACAAATCTTTTACATTTTTTAGACATTTCCCCATGGAATAACATTCATATTGTCGAACAATTACTGCGTCTCAGAGATTTATGATTTAAGATGCAAACGAAAACCACTTACATAAATGTGAGGCAAACAATACTTGAAAATTTAGTTTCCTAATGAGTATTTATCTACTAGATGTTTACGTCTGCACCATTTCTCGAGCTATTTACTAAGGATGTCTACCAGCGTCTTCGCTCTAATTTATCCTTATTTATTCGTTCACCAACAATTATGAAAACTGAAACTAAAATAAAAATTCAAAGTTCAGAGCGTTGTTTACCGATTCATTTAATATTTTTAAATACGCTCCTACTTCAAAAATGGGTGCGTCACGAATTAAGTAGCACGACTAGTCTGCCGGTGAATCAATGTAATGCAACTAGACTTAAAGATAAAAACACTCAGCATAATTGAATTCACAAATTAGGCAATTCCAACAATTCGTTGTACCAATTAGTGCTAATAAATACCATCCACAAAACCAAAAGGCACACCTGCCAGATCGATTGAATTCCCAAAACTGAATAAAAAATGCGTTTTAACCGATATCGATACGAGACAACGCTCTGGTTACCACAGACATACAAAATCCACAGATCGACGCAAATATTGCCTAGCCAGTCTAAGAGAAAAAATCGTATGCGCGCGACTGTGTTTCCTCAAATCACTCCGTTGATCCCCAGACATCAAATTCAACGAGATATATAATACGTTAGATACTCATGAATAAACGCATTAATAGGAATATCGCTATAACTTATGTCCACATATAAATAGTTACGGGCATTAAGCAAGCAAAAATTTATTGCTACTCCCCCTCCCCCACAAGCACCCCCTACCTTTCCTCCACACCGCCACCAATTTCTCTCCATACGTAATGCGAATAAGTGAGCCCACATTAATTTAGATAGGCTTTTGCCGGGAATTATGAGAGTCAGTCGCTCTCTCGCCAGGAACTTTGCGAATCTGAACCTAACTTGCTCCATTCATCATCATTCGCAATTAAGATAGCGTACGTGACCATCGCGCCTTGAGCGGCCTAAGCCTGAACAAGGCTCGCATTATCCAAAGTGTGAACTAAAAAATAGATCCTGTTTCAAAAATTAACAGATGACAGACAGTACATGTACCAAACCCCTGAAATTGTTACAAATGATGTTGTTACAAAATCAAATTTAAAAAATATTTACAAGGGTTATCAATTTGTGGTGCAGAATTTAAATAAAATTATTAGCTACGAGTAATTAATTAGGACTGAGCGTAATTTCCATCGAAACAAATCACATCGGAACGGCAACCATCTAGCGATGAAGGCACTTAATTGACATGTACACGTATGTCTCAAGTACAAAGTCACCGAGTTTGGCTTCATTTCAGCAGGATGCACTTAATGCGAACAAAGGGGATTGGCCGCATTGTCAACCCGACCTCCTTTACGCTGAAGCCATCAACAGAAATTCAAAAAGACTTTAGCGTCTATCGAATGAAGCGCGCATCAAAACATCAAAGTGAACTTTCTTTTCATTAACCAAAATGCAAACAGAGAAAAATCCTGCATTAAATGACGTCACTTATGCGATGTTTGTACACCAAAATTTCCTACTCAATAAGCAACACAAACTTAAAACGCAATTCGGACGCGATATGACGTCATTAATTTGAATACCACACGGAAAAATACTCCCCGCAACAACGTCAGTCCAAAATTGCATTCATCAAGTCTTTTATACTTCCTTCTTGACTAATACGCTATAATTTGTATTTCAGATGCAAGTGCTTGGCTGCGATTTGAACCGCGGCCGCGAGTCCGTCCTTTACGACCCAACGCAAGATTTACTCCCGCGTGGACCAGAGTTGATGGGTCGCTCCAGAGTATCCAGACAAAGTGTCCACTGACCATACACACACAGTGTGTCCCGTCCACACTCATAACAAAGACACTAGGGTCACGATTGCCCCATTCTCGCGGCTACAACTTTCGAATGTAGTGACCATCACGTACAGACCAGTTTCACAAAAATAATTCAAACCAAAACAACGAAACTCCATCGGCCAAAACCCGCTTCAGACCTCCATTGAAAAAGTGTCTAGTGTAGTGACAAGTACAACCTGGCCAAGTCAATCCCCTAATTCCAATGAAAGCATTTCAGGTTTTACAAAATTCATTTGACCATGAGTTTAAAGACGTGGTACAATACAATACATGAACAACAAGTGTTTTGTGAAGATCCGGACGCCCTCTGGAGAAAAACAGGAGATACTTGACCAATGTACTGTACATGTAAATACATTTCAAAACGACAGAGCCAAGTTATGCTACAGTGAAGAGTCGTGTGAAAAATCGAGGGACAAAGTTCTCTTGCATAATGTTGCCGAAATGAGACACTCTGGTTCTGCACTAGGAATTCTTTATTGTCTTCGCCGCATCATAATACAGTCCCAGCATCATCCACTCTCACACAAGTGCACCCCATCAAAGAGCAACCGCCAAATCCACTAGAGGGCAGGACTGTAGCAAAACGACAAAGGTTCTCGAACTGTAACCGAATTGGTAAACCATCACCGACGGCAACGACGTCTCCTATTTTAATGAGGTTCAAAAAGGTCGCCTCCAACCAAACCCAATCAGCAACAACAAACGCCCATTATATGACAATCGTCTGTTTGGTCAGGCGAACTCTTTTTGATTGCCCACTGTAGGGTTAAAAAGGGTTGACCGCTTTAATGACTCGGTCGTCCAGCAAGTCAAGGAAGTCCGACACTACCAGAATAGCATTATAATTACCCGTCCGCGGAGAATAATCGTTGACTCTGAGAGCACCCGAGGACTAAACGACCATCTTGACGGTGCCCAGAGTTCAAAAGGGTTGGCGCCCGAGTACCACGATGCAGCTGAAAGCCGCGTTTATTGCGAAGCAATACGAATGAACTAAACAAGAGCTACCATACAATACATTGATGGCGAGCATACAATTGTTTAATCGTGTCTAAGTCGTGAAGTATCCGCATCCTATTGTAAACGCAAAGCACTGGTCTTTCATCGGATAGCGATTCTTGGAAGACAATTTTTGGTCCAACGAAAGAGGAAAACATTACAGCCGTTTCTATAGAAACTCACTGCAGTTGTGCTGTATTTCTCAGGCAGACGTTATGAGAGATTAAATCTGGGTAATATTGCCGGGTCGCCCCCTGGAAGAAGGCTGGTAGACCTCCATAACAGTTAAAGAACTATGATTATTCTCGGATGAGAAGAGAACTGAAGCTTCTCTGCATAGCATGCATGCGTTGTGTGATTGCTACTCAACTTTAGCCCACTCTTTCGGCAAATAAACATCGAGGAGAAGGGCGTGTCGACAAATTAATGCAAATTTCACTTAAAACCATCTCACTTCAAGATCATTAATTCTTCCTGACTAATAGGTGACCAGTGTCCATCAAGCACATATAGATACTTGGGGTAACGGGGAATAAAACTCATTTATTCCAGTGATTAAAAAAATACAACTTGAAGCTCAGCTTACGCAAACAGACAAAAACAGTCATGACAACAAAATAATTTCAGCGAATAAAATTAAATAAATACGCGGTTTGTGGAACCGAAAATACGGTATTCCGCGTCTGTCGGATTCCACGATGAGATGAGGGGGTATTGATGTGGAAATATCGAAAGGAATTAATGAGGTTGGGATGAGGCAAAATACACTAACACTGTGTAGGGATTAATAAAACAGGCGATTCTGGTTGTGAATTAGCAGTTGGCATAGATGAAGAGTAAACCCCCGCCAGCTATATCCTTTATACTCGTACACAGATTAATGAGATGGAGACGGAAAACAATCCCTAATAATACGTAGTACCGTGACGGCATTACTGCATTTATATATGCCCTTAAAAGCACCACCATATCGTCCTCCAGGGCTTAGTATAAGTGTCCATCAACAATCGGCGACAGAGGACTATTTTGTTGGAGCAAATGGCCATAGTCAAATGCGGAGCGCCAAAGGGCAAAATCAATAAGAACTGATTATCGCTAAAATTTAAACTGATAGAAACAAAGCTCGAAATACAGATTAGGGAGCTTTCCTTAAAAAAAATTCGCAAAAAGGTTTTAAATATGGAGCCCAATTTCGGAGAACAAGACACCCCGAACCCAGAATTCAAAAATATATATTTACGAAGACGAAACTAAGTCAATTTTACGGCTACTCGTTCAAGTTTAAAGATTCCTTCCTTAGCTAAGGTTAGGCAAAATTATTAGGTCACCTCCTGAGAGGTTTTAGTGCGGAAACGCTGGTGGACCTACTTAACAAATAGCTCAAGAAGTCGATTTTAAAAAGCGGTGATACCAGCTACGTGGTCAAAAAAAATGTCGCGGTCTCAAGAGGATTATCGTATCAATTACGGAATGACGTAGCCAGAATTAGGCATTGCAGCCATCATATATACTGTAGAACGCAGGCACCAAGTGACAACGACATCAATCGAGTTAATGTGCCAACCCCCAGCCGGGACCCTCGATCACGCTGCACTGAACTTTATTTCGATCCACATTAAAAGTCTAAAAACCTTCCAAAGTTTAATTGAAAGGATAGAGAAAGAGCGCGACATACGAGTATGCAAGTGCGGCGTCCATATGGAACCTCGCATTGACCTATCGCGTCATGCCGTATAGCGCCACCTATCGAGTGACCGAAGCTAGATCGGAACGCGAAAACGTAATCTACGTTTTGCCATTTCCCGGGGATCAGCTCAGTTCATGAAAATAGGAAATATGGAAATATGACTGACAGCATTGGTAGCACGTGATAGCGACAGCGCTATTTTGGAGATGCGGAGACGCCATATTTGAATTTTCTAGTAAAGGGTTGTTTTTAAAGAAACTGTAAATGGGTCAATTAATCGAGAAATACGCAACATCGAGATCTGAAATTTCGTCGCTAGACTACAAATTTGAGGAACTATCTGCAGCTCAAATTTTATTCAATTCCGTGAAGCCGTTTGTAACGGACAGATTGAAACTTAAGATTATAATATAGATTTCAGAGATACAATTTTATTTTAGATGAATTCATCGAGTAAACATCGAGGCTGAGCACGCACGCACAACAACTTAGCTTTGAAAGCGAGATCAAAACGATAATACGTGTTTCACGGGATAACAATTCGGCTGCAGTTTAGGCGACTCTGCTCTTAACATACTCCGATGTCAAGAGTCTCAGAGCTACACCGGCGCCTTCCAGGGAAATAAATACGCGCGAATTCCACGCAATACAAACGGCCACGACTTGTCAAAGCATCGCAACCCCACGGAACACACGCGGTTTTCAGAATAGCGCACTCGCGCGGATGTGGACAAAATTAATTTGAGAGGCGAGAGGAGGAGGAGGGAGGGTCAGAGACGGGTGGACGGACGGACGAGTCAGGCCAGCACTGGTGTGGCCCCGGCTGACACACGATGATGCGGGTCGTTCGCATTCAAGCTTCTTTGAAATATTTAGACGGAATGCTCGGCCATCCAAAATGATACATTAGGAGGCCACTCAGCCACTCTCTCTCTGGACGCGGATACGGGCAATCGGTTCCTCTACACGCCACTATGATCCTCAAAGACCCGTAGGGGCAGGATTAGGATTCAAACAGTTACTGCAACGGTTAAACGTGAAAATGAAAGACTCGAGGGAACCGAACACTCGCATTTCTTTTATCTAGCAAGATAAATTAAATGTCAGCAAATCAATATGATCAATGAAATGACATGAGGTTACAAATGACTGTACCGAAATTAGAAAACCCAACTCTAAATATGAGTGAGAGATTTGTAAGGACGTCTGAATGATATTAATCGGAAATGGTGAATTCGGGACAGACACAATGAAGAAGACGAACCGTGTAATTCGTTGAAAATATGAGACTTGAAATAATCCAGTCAGAAATTTTGAGCTGCTCAAAACAAATATAAAAAGAAATTAAATGTTTCATAAAATACTGTTAAATAATAAAATAATTGTGAAACAGCAATTCGAGAATATTTCAAAATATCTACTTAATCAGAAAAATGACGACCAGAGATAAAATAAATAATAACTAATAACCAGCGGCGACATTAAGGGGCGATTGAGAGGTCAGAATACCAAACTGATTAATTCCATCCGGCTTATAGCTATTCGAGTTAATAGCGTATTTATTTTTTATTAGATTTTGTATCATTCCTGTGGCGTTCGTCAAAATGGGAAATATCAACTTTTCGCTGTACGTGTCGTAATCCGGCCCCCGACTTTAACGCCATTGTGGGGAAAAGATGTTGGATGGACAAAAGGGTGAATAGCTGGTGGCGGTGGCGACGGCGGGGGAGTATTTTAGCGGAGGAAGCTGGGGGGATATACAAAATTAGATTGGAAAAGTGATAAGAGGGGGATAGGGAGTGGGTGGATTCGCCCGACCGTGCCATGCATATGGGGTGAGGAGGAGGTCGTGGAGGGGAATATATGCTGGAGGAGCGTTACAAATTACAGCGGATACGTCGGAATACGCAATCCACGAAACTCATTACGTAACTCTCGCCCGCAATCCTCATCCCTCCCCCTTAGACGACAGCATCCGAATGCAGAATGCCACGAGTTTTCATTTAAAAGCGGCGAGGAAAAAAAATAGAGGACTGTTGCCAAGGGGTCAGTGTCGAATACCGGACATCCATCAAATTGTATTAGTATATCGATTAACTTCGGGCACACGGAAGTGAAAGGTTGCACAGCCGCGCACTTTGGAGCCTCCTTTTAAATGGAGAATCACGTATAATATTTTTAACGAATGATTAATGATGACGTGTGCACAAATATAGGAGCTATCAAAGTCGGTATTCGTTTTGAAACCGCGTTTCCCGAGAAAACTGTATTTGAAATAGTGAAATGAGTAGAATACTTTAGCATCGTAAAGGTTAAACTGACAATAGTTAATCCCAACCTACCACAAAATAAATTATTTTCAGATAAGATTGAGATAAAGTTAGACAATCTGCGCCCTTTTCAGGAATATTTCCTGAAAGAACTTACATGAAAGAAGCAAATGAGAGATACGAGATGAGACAATTCTTTTTTTCGGAAATACATTTCCTACATTTCCTTTTCTGACCAACTACAAATGGAAAGAGGTCGGACATGCTTCATCGGTCAACCTAGAACACGCGCCAGAATTTACATGAACATTTCAGATGGATTTCAGATGGCTAAGAACTTCGAAGATTGATGATGATCTCGTCTCTCATTGTGGGGAAAACGGTGACAAGCGGCCGACAGCCCCCGAGCGAGCAATCCAGGCAAGATGCCCATTAATCAGGACAATAGGTCAGAATGGACTAAAATTTGGTGCATTAAAAACGTGATACAGGGTGAATTGAATCTCGTTATCATTTTTACTGGTATTCATGCGAATATTCCGAACGCCAACGGCCACCAGAATATATATGGTAATATGGTCGCATGCATCCAGTAAGTCCTAAGTGCAGTTTTACATTATCGGGAACGCCTCAGGGCGGCTGATAAATGGAGACGGTGTGGGCGGTCGCCCCAGCGCTGAATATATCCGGATAAATGTAGAGCCACGTTGTAGGCGGACATCGCCTTCACAGCCGTCAACAATCGGAGGTCCATCGTTTGCGCGAAAAAGGGGCCGGGCATAAAACGGATGAGATTTTGAATTTTACGGAAATGTTAAAAAGATTTGGGTAAAAAATTCAAATAGACCCGGAAACGAACGATACAGAACACCTATTTAAAAATACTGTCTGTAATCTGGGGCCAGGGAGTTTCCAATCTCTCTATCTCTCCCACATTCGTGTAGGCCTAGAAGAAACGTTTTGACCACGAGCCGCCACCAGCCGCTTTCCTCATTCAGTAGGACCTGGCATTGTCCTGGCCGAAAAATTTACTTCAACAACTGTACACGCGATACAAAAAAATACGACCGAGACCACTTGAACCACTTCACTAAGACGGGGCCCCCATTTGTCAACCTATTTCATTTTTCTTTCTTTCCACTTTTCTTATTTTTTTTTCTTCTTTCAACCCCACAATTTGGTTTGATCGAAGGCAAGCTGCAGTGGGGAAATCACAAAAGTCCGACTCAACAAGCGCACATTCTCCCCGTCAAGAATGACTTCCAATAAATTCTAAACTCATTCAGAAATCAACAAGGATCTTAAATTGCGGACCACTCTACAGAGTATTTACATTGACCTCCGTTATCAATCGGCAATCGCCTAATAAATACTACTTTAATTAACCTAGGATAGGTGTAGACAAATGTACACGTAGTCACTTTAAACAATTAAATAAGTTTATCCTAGAGGGTATGGAGTTATTTTAGTTTATTGTTTAAACACTGATACATGAACAAAAAAATCATCACAGATGCACCTCAATTCATTTTCCTCAACAAATGCATAATTCCTGGCTCTATCTCGCTTCGCTTACATCGACCAATCGCGTGCTCCGATTTCACTGACGCTTCTGGTCCCGAACTAAAAGCTATCCATCCCGCATTCGGGCGATGGACAGTCGGGGGAACACAACACCCAGGACGACGTTTCTTCAAGCTCGATAGTCGGAGGTCCCCAATACTCCAATACTCGGTCCGTCTCCTCCCCTAACCCCACCACTTCATGCGCGCTCCCACTTTGATCATTGTGTCGGGGCCAAGTGAGTGGCGGTCAAGCGTGAACACGGTTCATTTATCAGAATTCGAGCCACCACCCCCTCCCCTCCACTCCACCCACCCACCAACTCCATCAAGAGGCACGCCGGACCCGGTGGTGGTGGTGGTGGTGGTAGCTAGCGGCAGTGCTAACATTTTTCAAAAGTAAAATGGCTCGAACAAAAGATGAAAAAACTTCTCCCCCTCCTCTTCTGTCCGATCAAATGCGCCCCCACCACCCACTTATTTTTTCCAATACACGTACGTCGGTTTACACCTCACTTTTTTTCTCTCTCTCCACTTCTTCCTGTTCAACTTGGCCAGACCCGCATGGATTGGATGTATTCCGTGTATGGATTGGACACAATCGCTGGTCGATGGCACCAGACCAATATTGGCCTCGACTGAAACCGGAGCTCGAGTGATGTAAGTGGTCACACAGTGGTTCGGCCAATTTTGCTATCTTTCAATTGGACAAAGACTTCGGCTCGGGGGTTCAGACTCACAACTCCACTTCGTCTTATATTTTCAGTCCGCCAATATACAGGATGAGTACTAAAATACAACCCCATTCAAATTGAAAACATGAAAACATTGGTGAAATATAACGAAATTTAGCATACATGTTGGCAAGGTCTTTCATTTTGAATTTTCTTCCAATCAACTGTAGTCAACCGCACTACAGGCTTTACGTCCCCCTCATGGTGCTTAGGCACTTTGCGAGGGGGAACGACCAGTACCCCGGGATCGAAATTGACTCAGTCAAAACTCAAACCAACTCAGTCAAAAGACAAAGCATATAAACAAAAACTGTAATAGTCATTTTGTCTGATCACCTTTCATTTATGTGTGTGTCATTAGCTTATGTTAAATTTTAACATTTTTAAGAGCAATTCTCGATCGACTACTTTTTTAATACACCCAAGTATCGCGTTTCGCTATTGAATTGGGAGCGTCATTTCAAACCTCAAGAATTAGAATGATGACGTCATGGAGTTGTGTGCGCTCGAAGAGCAATTCAAAAACTTAAAATAAGATACAAAAAATCTTGCCAACATGAATGCCAAATTTCATTCCATAACACAAATGTTTTCATATTTTAAATTTTAATTTTAATTGGGTTGTCTTTTTTGTACTCACACAGTATATTAATTTAATGCACAAGATATATATATATACGCATTTTAAAGTCCATTCTATTATGTAACGATAGTTTTCATAATATACTTTAATTAAAGTTGTGGGTCCAAACTTGATATGCATATGAAGAACATTATGATCGAATTCGATACTAAAAAAATCCGAGAAAATAAGTGAAACTTCTGCAAAAATGTGTTCATTGCAAACAATTTCCTCGTTAGTTATAGTCTTGTCACGACAGGGTATCGAATTTTCTTTCTGATTTCAATTTGAATGACAAACGGCCCGCAACATAAAAATACATTAATAAGCATGCCACGTGGCCAAAAAAACCCTCTCGTTTTTCCTAACCATGATCCATGTGAACATCTCAGAGATCTACTCCCAGGCGAACCGACTCGCCAGTTCACCCCCCACATCGTGCAACGGTCGGTTCCAGCAAATTACGGTAATGGGCATGACCAGAATCCAGGAATGGTAGCAACGCTTTCGACCGGGTAATGCGGGGCGCCACGGATGAGCAGACGCCACGACACGATTGCGACTTTATATACGTTTTGTATTGTAAGGGGGGGGGAATAAGAGCTGCCCCTCCCCTTGCTCTCCATTGACAAAAAATAACGTGTTAAATTTGCAGGATCACCGCAGCGAATTAAATGGTAGGCGAGTCGACATAGTACAACTGTTCGCAAACTTTAAGCATTTCACATACATGTCAGTTAAGTAACTGTAACAGAACTAAAACCATTTTTAATTGCTCTTTGTTTTATACTATCCGACATATATTCATTATACATTTTTTTATATGTATGTAATTATGTATGTTATAGTTCTACGATACACAAAATATTTTAAGGCGATGCTTGTAATTTTTTAGGTAGGATTATATCGATATCTCTGCATTTTTAATACACGTAACGGCTTCGGCATCCTGTTTCGGTTTAGGATACCACCAGCATTTCTGTCATGAATATGAGCAAATACTCTTTAAGTCGTTCCATGACCCTAAAGACGTTCAACTCGCTTCTACGCTCAGTAAGCGAGATCCAACATCATATTTTGAAAATGTAAGTTTACAACCACCTGGCGGTTAACTGCAAAGTGTCCACACTATTTTGAGGACCACTGACTTTTACCAGTCACGTTGAACAGACCAACAGCCGCGAACAGATGGACGAGCAGAGAGCACTGAGAGCGCGCGCGTGTCACGTCCCCGGCAGCACGCTCTCTCGTAAACGACCAACAATGGCCACACTCTAACTATACAGCACGTATGGACACACCGCGGACGAGTCGGTGGCTGGGTGTGAATTAAGGTGGGGGTGCGAGGTAGAAACACCTCACAATTAACAGCGAGTTAGTCACATGAGAAAATCTGATTGAGCACAATGCGACGGCACAGTGGCGTCGATCGTCCGTATTAGGACAGCCGGGGTGGGTGTGAGGGTGTGATATCCTCCTGAGACCCACGGACCAACAATCAGACCACAGAATGGTCGCGGAGAGAAACTCTCAATTATTAAAAAAAAATAGGTGGCATTTTCTATGGCTATTTCTAAGTGATTTCATAGGACTCAGGAGGCTTTTCCAGAACATCTCCTCCATGTGCAGGCCTAATTACATTCGTATAGAATTATAGGCCCCGATACATCCCCCCGCTCTCCCTTTACAATCGCCAACGAGAACGTACAGGGAAATCGCCATCGTTTTTCTTGCATGAAACCTCGTTATAGGCCCCATGCTTCCCACCCACCCCCATCTCTGGTACAACCTACCGGAAAATTATGGAATGCGCAATTGCAGGGGATCCATTCACAAAATAGACGTTCACGACCGTATCCAATTAGAAAACTGCGACGGGAAAAAAGAAGAAAAAATTGTTCCTCGCTTTTCCAACGAGATGATTTATTTTACAGGCGCGGGACCGTAATATATACAGTAGCGAGGGCAATTAGCTGAAAAATGCAATGTAACAACGTTGACCGCAACACCATATACTATATAAATTGGGAATGGAAAATTGCGGTATTCACCAGTCATAGGCACAAATGACTTAGAAAGTATACAATTTAAAGTCTGTCAAAAATGCCTCCCGACATTTATTTCTGTTTCGTCGAATTAAAAAAACATAATAACGAATGTCAAAATTTGTACATGGTAAAACCAAATCGACGAACTGCATAATGCCACTTCGGCGTCTAAAAACCGAAATCTTAACTGAACTCATAACTGATTTTGATTAGTAAAATTCGACCCTCACGTAAATATATCTCCCTTATTTTTTTAACTGAATTTGACTGTTTTAAAAAAATCAAAAGGGTCACTGTAAAAACTGTTTCAGCTTCGACGTTACAGCAACGTTTTAAAATTTGCGGCGCCTACGTAAAAACGACAGCGGATTAAACCTCATGCAGACAAGATATTCGGACATGAACAGAAACTGTATTTTCTTCGGCTCCCAATACAACGTAATCCTACCTACCGCCCCTTCCCCCGCATTCAGTTTGAATAAATACTAGCTAGTGAATTTAAGCCTCTGCCCATGTAACAACACCGCAAGTGCAGAAGGGGGAAAAATGCCCAGCCTAGTGAATGTGGGTGGGGTGTATACATAATAAGGTGCATTTCTACGGAACAACATTTGTAGCCTGTTGCGAGCCCCCGTCTGTTTCGAATGGGAATAGCAATGAGAAGGCTCGTCAATCCCTCCTCCCCCTTTCATCCTCTCTCTCCCCCATCTTTTGTGGTCTACATATATCTCGCTCTCCTCGTCTCTCTCGCAGAAAACGTCTACATACGAATACATGAGCGGGCCCGACGACATTTTCCGATGTTGACACAGTGGAACCCTGATCCGATTTTAAAAACGAGAGATGTTATCACAGCGGTGCCTAACCCCAACTTCCCCTCCGCATGCGACTCGCGCATTCCATTGGTTTGACGTGACTAGGTAGCCGGTGTAGACACGGTCGATACGG